>PVIJ01015451.1:9812-36580 GCA_004024925.1 Scalopus aquaticus
CAAATACCTAGAGTTTTTTTTTTTTTTTTAAAGATTTTATTTACTTATGCATACAAGCTGGGGTACAGGCCAGAGGCATGGGGTGGTGAGAGGGTTCACCAGTGACAGAGCAGGAAGCAGAACAGGCAGATCAACGGAAATACACTGCTGAGGGGAGCAGCGGGCAAGGCAGGAGAGGTCTGCTGCGCCATGTGGGAATCTCCCCAGCTGGGCATCGAACTCGCACTGCAGCTGCCGACAGCTCCACAGCTCTGCGCTTAACCTGTTGCGCCATTAGGGAGGTCCCGATACCTAGAGTCTATTGATAATACACCCTAGTTCATATTTACCAACTTAGCAATTTACCAACATAGTATCAATTTTTATCATAAGCAAGATCACCTAATAACATAGTTGGAATTTTTTTATCCTTATCAGCTCATTAGAGAAACATATCTAGAAAGTTGGACTGGGGCCTCCCTGGTGGTGCAACTGGTTAAGTTGCAACACTATGAAGCTATCTGCAGCCACTGCAGAATGAGTTCAATCCCCAGCCAGGGAGCTTCCCACATGGCTCAGGAGACTTATTATCCTGCCTTACCCACTGCTCCCCTCAGTAGAGTATTTCAATAGATACACCTGTTCTGCTCCCAGCTCTGTCTCCGGTGAATCCTCTCACCACGCCGCACCCCTGGCCCACACCCCAGTTCTTGTAAACATAAATAGATAAATCTTAAAAAAAAAAAAGTTGGGCTGAAGTTCAGAGCCTCATGAAGCAGATGTGTCTATCCTATGCCATCTAAAATAACTGTGTTCTGTCACCCTAGATTTTCAGCCCTTTTGCCCTGCTTTACATCTGTTCACAGCAAACATCATTTTTCATTTATTTATATGTGTGTTTGCTTCCTGATATCCCCAGGACCAGCTCCATTAGAGCAAAAGTTTTTCTGATATGTTCCCTGCTAAATCTAGCATCTAGAAGAACGTCTGACATAGAGTAGGCATTCAATAAACATATGCTAATGAATAATATCCAGTCAGATCAAAAGGAAGAGATCTGAGCTATTATTGGCAGTAGAAATGGCAAGCCATGAGCACACAGGCAAGTGGGCAGGCTCTGTCAGCAATCTGTCAGCAAGCGCAGCAGCACACATTTGAGACCTTGTCCCAAGAGTAGGAGGATTCAGAGAAAAGAATCACATTCCTAAGAGGATGGGACATAAGGCAACTTTTGTTACAGAGCAGCAAATGGTGACCTAGTTTCAAAGCCTTAAAAAAAAGTGGGAAAAAGCAACAGAAAATGGCCTCCCTGGTGGCACAGCCGTTAAGCGCTGTGCTGTGGAGCTGTCTGCAGTGGCGACTCAAGTTTGACGCCCAGCTGGGGAGATTCCCACATAGTGGGGCAGACCTCATTCTCCCTGTGGGTCCACTGCCTATGGAGTGGACTGGTCCCTGCCCATGCTGTTTCTCCTGGTCCAGCCACAAATTCCAAGGGAGAAAAGTAGGTATTTGCTTTGAGCCCTTCTGACCCATGCTAAATTTGCAAAATCTCTCTAAGGCAGAATAATGTGGTATCATGTGAAAAAAAAAAAATAGGGGCCTCCCTGGTGGCACAACAGGTTGAGTCGTAGCACTATGAAGCTATCTACAACCACTGCAGTACGAGTTTGATACCCAGCCAGGGAGCTTCCCACATGGCACAACAGACCTCTCCTGCCTCGCCTTGCTGCTCCCCTCAGCAGTGGATTTCAGTCGATCTGCCTGTTCTGCTCCCCACTCTGTCTTGGGTGAATCCTCTCACCTACCCACACCTCTGGCCTGCACCGCAGCTTGTATGCATAAATAAATAAATCTTAAAAACAAAAAATAGCAGCATACAAAGACCTCTAAATCAACCTAAAGTAATGTTCTTTTATTATTGTGGCCCCTGGATACCTCCATCAAACCGCCAAATCAGGCCAAGGCCTATTTTTTTTAATAAAGAGAAATAACTATTAATAATTTTCCACATAAGCTAAGTAAATAGCAAGTCAAGAATCTCACATTTTGACTAAACATGTGGAAAATGTTGTTTCTAGCATTAATATTCATCTCTGAAATACTGACATGTTTATACTCCCTGTAGTTCTTCACACTTCATGACAAGCAATTTATTACACATTAAAGAATTTTAAATGTTCACTTCTGGTGAGATAATCATCAATTTTTTACAATGAATGACCAAGGAAACATCTTCATTCCAGTTCTCATTTCAACATATTTTACTACTGATTCCTGGCTACAGAACCTCATATATCTCACATGATGTTTGAGGGGTCTCCTCCCCTCATCTTTAACTCCCAGGGGGAGTGGAGTGACTGCGGGTTACTTAAAAACTTGCAGTGTCCTACAGCTTTTGACAGCCAAATCATACTTCAAATACAACATGAGTCATAAAATATTTTTAAGTCCTACCTGTCTCAAATGAATTTAAGTTTTATTGATGGGCTTACAATAAGCAGAAAGCAAAGTCAAAGTCATCCTAAAAATAGAAATGTTTTCTTCCCTGTTTCTATGTTGCTATCCCACTCTCAAATTTACAAACATAAATTCTTTCATATCAGAAGTAGAATTTTCAATGCATGTAAGAACCCAGCTGGATGTGTATGGTAATAACAGAAGAATCACAAATTTCCCGGAATTCAATTGCTGCTAAACCATGAGCATCAGAAGGCGGCATTGCCAAGTCCCTTGGGGAGTCTTCCATCTCCGTTGTTGCCTGGTTTCCCTGCGTGTGGTGCATGCTCTGCCTTTTCCAATTTGACAATTCATAACAACAGAAACATCAGGTCATTACTTCAAAACCTACCCATATTTAGAAGTCTCTCATGTCAAAGAAAATGAGAAGGACTGAGGAGCACTTCCGCTGTCTGTGGCACCTCCTGAGGTCTTGGTAGTGAGCTAGACAAGGCATGGGAAGAGACAGGTGACTCCTGGTGTACTGTGTGACCTGGCCTTGTAACTGGGGAATGAAGCGCCACCAAACTCCTTCAGACTTTACATTCCAGCTGGAGTTCTTTGTGACCCCCATTTCAGGCGCTTAGAGTGTTGTACTTCGAAAGAATGTTAATATTATGTGTGTTCTTTATAAAGGCCATTCGGTGACAAATTAAGTGAAACCAATTAGAGCTAGCTTAAGCAATAAAGGCTTTATTATGAAAAAAGAAAACTATTTTATGGAACCACAGAGAAGGGCTGCTGGGACTTGGGAAAGTGCTAGAACGAGAAACAATAAAGCTCTTGGAGATTTGTGATCACATTTCTCCATCTCTCTTTTTCCCTCTTTGCCTAGTGTTCCATTCCCTCTTGATAAATGGTTTTTCTTTTCTAGTTCAATCCAGTTACCAGAATGGAATATGTCCACTGCATTTTTCTGAAAAAGCTGATTTGATGGTTCTCAGCCCCAAGGACAAATTCCTGAGAAAGAATTGAAGTGAGTGGGTTTGGATCAGGTATCCACCCCCAGCTTGCATTATATTCAGAGAAGTGTGGTCAGGAGACACAAAGTAGCGGCCAAAAGCTCACTAAAGGATCAGTGGTAAAGAAGCATTTGCTCTTCCTCCAAAAAAAGCAATCATAAATTCATGGACAAGTCAGACACTGAAAAGGTTACATGTTTCTTTTTTTTTAATATATATTTTTATTGTTATTTATATCTTTCACATTTTGTATTCCCCTTGGGTAACCCACCACCAATTCACCCGTGATCCATCTCCGTGGTCCCTTGTGTCCTTTTCTACTCCATTTTGTGCCCTTACCCTCCCCCTCCCCCAACCCACCCCCAAGTGTCTCTCTCCTATTTGGTTTCCCTATAGTCCTGTTATAAGCGAAGGGGTTACATGTTTCAGTGAACTGTATGGGAGGGGGAAGGGGGAAAGTTGCTGCTTCAGAAACATTCTCCCCTTAAACACAATGTTTTTTTTTTTTTTTAATTTTATCAATTCAAAGAATACTCAGTTATCTTGATAAAGGTATCTACTGTAAAGTATCATTTAACTTTTACTATCAGATAGAACTGATACAAAGATTATTTTTGTTATATTTTACGAGAGAAAATTTAACAGCAGAAGTTTGGTATGAAAATTGATTTCATATTATAATTCTATTTCTACACATATACACACAGCATACCATATTTCCCACTTTGTTTAAAATCCACATGGATTTTTCAGCCCCTCAAATTTGCCCTTGTGATGGAAAGTGATTGACTATGAAATCATATAAGCCTTGGTCAAGATGCCACCCGTGTCATTCAAAAGCTTTGCAAACAGTCTGCTTCAGCTGTTTTTCTACAAAATGGAGTTAACAATTACTTCCATAAGTTTTTAAGAGAATTTTAAAAAGATAAAATACATAAAATAAATAGAACAGTTTGGTATATAGAAAGTGTTCAGTAAGTGCCTACTCCCTTCCTCTAAAATAAGTAGAATATTAAATGAATTAGATGTTTAAATTGGGAAAGGCTCCAAATACTTATATCTAGACAAGGAATTCCTAATCATTAAAAACAGGTTGATTACAAATGCTACTTGAGATAAAGAACACCCGAGTATACACTGCCTACTTAGGCAGTGGAGGAGGGACCAGTTTGAATCCCTGTTCCATCTTTACATACATTCCTGTACTCAAATTAGTAGAACTTGTTCCAGGAATTTTTGGCAGAAAAACTTTTCAGCTTTGTCATTTAAACTTCATTATTGAGTTACCTAAGAACAGGGCAAAACACTAAATTAAGAATATCAACCCAAATCACCACTGAGAATAAAAGTGATACATGACATCAGGGACAAGCTGCCAACTAGGAAAAGAAATGGAGAAGTCAGATATTGGAGGTGAAAAGACAGAGCCAATAAGAAAACACAGCAGAAGAGACCAGAGATGGGTTACTTGAGCGTAATTTTATAAGAAGTAAAACTGATTTTCAGTCTTGGTTTACATGAGAAGTAGAAAAAGCACTTGGCATTCTGACTCACAGCAGGATCAGAATAAGGTCAAGGTTAAATATAAATAGGAGAACTTTATAGGCCAAGAAAGCTTATAACTGGTCTGATGGTTCTTACCCCAATCTTGATTCATTTCACTTGAGTCTCCAAGGATTCTGACAGTATTTTGGGGGAGCATTATAAGATGATTTCTCAGGAATAAAAAGTTCAGAACATTCTGAATGTCAGTATATAATGTAAATTCATTTTTCTGCAAACTTTTAAACATTCCTGCAACATCAGCTAATTCTATATTATGAATTTATCATTGTAAGTAAAGGGAGTTGCCTTATCGATAACCACTTTACCTGTGCTACTCTACCTGACTTTCTGAGTTCTTGCTACCACTGATATTTTTGTTTTTAGAATCTCCAATAGGAATTTTTCTGCTGGTTCCTTTCTTTTCTTCAAACCTATTATTATGTCCCATAAAAAGAAAAAAAAAATTACTCCCTTCATAACCCAGTTCCAAGCTTCAAAACCACATCTCTTCTTTATACAACCCAATTTCTTAAACTGATTTGCCAACCTCATTGCTTCCTTTCCCCACTACTAACTCCCTAAAATTGGAGGATTTCCTGAAAGCAGCTTTACTCCTTTCATAATATCAAATTCAACTTACTAATTCAATATCATTTCTTGAAATTCTATCTGTCTTGATTTCTGGAGTAACACCTTCTCAATATTCTTTTCCTACATGGACTATAGGACCAGACTTCTTTGGTTTATCACTTAGCTTCACTGCTTATCAGTTTAGTGAGTTGGGGCAGGTAACTTATGCTCTTGGTGCTTCAACTTCCTCCTCTGCAAAGGGGAGTTAATAATTATGGTGAATGCGTGACGAACATTTCTGATCCCTCTTCACAAAAGAACACATTGCCCTAGAGCTGTGTGTGCTGCTGTCAGGTGGCCCTCAGCTGTCCGTCCTCTTGGGAATTGCCTGATTATGAAAACAAGGTTGTGTCTGCTACAAGGGTAGCCCATGTCTATGACTAAATAGAATAAAGAAGTGGCAAGCATATTGGAGACAGTGGTAAATCACATTTGCTTCAGAGGGGATATATTCTGAAAGGCTCAAACATTTAAATCTAGAATAGGCACTATTTTATTAATAAAAATGAAATTTTTAGGTGTCCAGTGGCCTGGGGGCATGCTATAAACTCTTCCTCTGCAGAAGTTATTACAAATCAGTATCTGTGCAATAAATTAAACATAATGCCTAGAAAAAAAAATTGGAGCATATACCACACCTGGAAATATTGACCCAACTCATATACCAAGTAACCTGAAAGGCTGCTACTTTTGAGTGGGGTTCAGAGAAGGAAAGGGTTTGTTACAAATCAACTTGCAATGCAAGATCTGCCACTTGAACCATATAACAGAGTAAACCTTATGTCATTAAAAGTATCTGTGATGGGAAAGGATTCTGTATGGAGTTGAGAGACAATCGAGAAAACCACGACAAAAACCTTTATTGAAAGGCTGTGCCATATACAGCAAAGAGGTAGCACCATTCAAAACAGACTATGCTTTGGTTGAGATGGGGGATAAGAAATGGCCATTTTCCACAGTTTATTGAAAAACATGAGAAAATCACAACAAAATCCTCTACTGAAAAGCCATGAGATGTGCAGCAAAGAAGTGACTATCATTTAATATAGGCTCTACTCTGTTTGATATGGAAGAATAAGATATGGCCATCTTCCAGAACTTCTCATTGTGATCTGAGACTCTCAGGCCTACCAAGTCATAAAGCTGAACAACCTAACAGTAGCCTTTGATAAAATAGAAGTGCTATATTTGAAATACTTGGAGATCAATGAAAATGAAGACTTGAATTATAAGAACCTATGGGGTACAGAATAAGCAGTACTAAGAGGGAAACATATAGCAATACTGGCCTACTTCAGGAAACAAGAAGAATCACAAAAAATCTAACTTCTCACTTAAATGAGCTGGAGAAAGTAAAAAAAAAAAAAAAAAAAAAAAAAAAGAAAAAGAAGAAAAAAAAAAAAAAAAAAAAAAAAAAAAAAAAAAAAAAAAAAAAAAAAAAAAAAAAAAAAAAAAAAAAAAAAAAAAAAAAAAAAAAAAAAAAAAAAAACCTCGGTGATGGTGGGACATAATGTCATAATGTTACAGTAGAAATTGATAAAAGAGATAGCAAAAGACAATCAATGAAACTAAGAACTGGTTGTTTGAAAATGTTGCCAAAATAGAGAAACCTCTAGCTGGGTTCACAAAGAGAAAAAAAGATAAATAAGTAAAATCAGTAAGGAAAGAGAAGTTACACCAAATACCATAGAAATGTAAAGGACTGTAAAAAAGTATTATGAACAATTATTTGGCAACAAAATTGAGTACCCTGGAATAAGTTGATAAAACCTAAGCAACATATAACATTCTGGGACTGAATCAGTTAAGAAACAGAAAACCCAAACAGACCAAAGATTAATCAAAATACTCCTCCAAAATAAAAGTGTAGGAACCTATGTCTTCACTAGTCAACTTTCAAAGAAGAATTCATACCTATACCCAGACTCTTCTGTAAAATTGAAACAGAGGGATACCTTACTAACATATCTTTGAAGCCAACTATCAATAGATGCCATTTTTCTGCATCTGTAGCTGTTATTGTTTCTTATATATATTTAATGCTTATTATTAATCTACACAAGTCTTAGCTTTCTCTTAAAGCTGTCATGTTTGGCTTGTTACTGAACTATTATATTCCTTAGGGTTTTCATAAAGTTTAAATGTATGTTGAAGCATAGCATGATGCCTTTCACATTCTTACAGTCCTTGAGAATGTTTCTCCTGTTCATTTTCAAGGCATGGGTCCTGTCTTGTTTAAACTTACCATAGTTCCCAGTCTACATGTAGAAATCATGCAGGGAACACCACTGGCCTGGGGTGCCTCTACCTAAGCCTTACTTTGCATGACCTTAAACTTTATGTGACATGTGACTCTATTCTCCCCAAAATGTTGTGAGACATGAAAAACTACTGTAATCCTTTCTTGGGTGATAGGAGGTAACCAATTTTTTAATAGTTTCACTTCTATACCCACATTATTGCCGTATTTCTCATAACAAAAGAGATGATAAAGTCTCACATGAAATATATTATTTTACTAGCTAGAAAAATCACCACAGTGCTTCCTTGAAACTTGTGCTGCACATGGATGTTCATTGTTATGCTTTATCCAGAAGTAACTCTTAAGAGAAAGAAAGGAGATATTACATACACATGGTACAAGCAAGTATGTAAGCTACTTCTATGGAAACAAATTAGATAAAGCAAAGCACAGAAAACACAGGGACGTTTCCATTGAGCGCATCTATGGTTAAACATTCATTTCAACCTGATAAAAATTCTTTCTTCTGTTTGTGTTTAGAGGGATCAAGAATGTACTAAACTCACTTAAATCAACTACTGAAAAGTAATATTCAAAGTGGATCCTTCTGGCATTTTTGTTTGCATACAATTGTTTTGAACACAAGAAATTTGGAAGAATCACAATCCCTTAGTTTAAATTGCCTGACTAGAAACAACTGAACTTGGCACATTCATTTCTCAATGAGTGGAGAAAAATTTATCAAGTATTTCATAGTTATGGTTCCAGTTTTTAAAAAGCCCAATATTGAGTGTCTTTTTTAAAGTTACATTGCAAGATTCTGAAACTATTTTCTTTTCCAGAATCAAGTACCATATGAAACTAATTTTCTAAATAGTGAGTTGTTCAAATAAATCAGTAAATGTTGAAGCATTTCAGTGAAGTGACTGTAAGTATTAACAGATTAATGTATAGCAAGAGCTCATCCTACTACATGATCCTGGAAACACAGTATTTCTATCAGCTAGAACAGGAGCATAAACTAAATACAGCCAATGTATTGGAGATAAATACTATTCTTAATGATAAATTCTGATATTTATTGAATATTTCCTAGATCCCACATGTGGGTAATACTCTCACCTCTATTTACAGATGAATTTTCAGAAAGGCAAGGTGACTTGCTTGTAATTACATACTCACAGGTAGTGAGGCTGGGATTAAGCATAACTACTGGCATCAGACTCTGCTTCTAATCATACTGCTCTCTGTAATGAGGTAAGAAAATGATTCTTCAGGGGCCTCTCTGATGGCGCAGTGGTTAAGCACTGTGCTGTGGAGCTGTCGGCAGCGGTGATGCAAGTTCAACGCCCAGCCGGGGAGATTCCCACATGGCGCAGCAGACCTCTCCTGCCTGGCCCACTGCTCCCCTCAGCAGTGCATTTCTGTCGATCTGCCTGTTCTGCTCCCCACTCTGTCTCTGGTGAACCCTCTCGCCACCCCATACCTCTGGCCTGTACCCCAGCTTTTATGCATAAATAAATAAATCTTTTTAAAAAAGTGATTCTTCAAATGTCAACAAAGTACACAGTCCACTGTCAGGTATCCACTTAAGATATAATGGATCTCTCAGATGCATATTTGGCCTGGCATCACTTACTAGAAAATAAAAGAAAAATGAAAATACATAGCAAAAATGTAGTAAGAATTTGGAAAACAAGTAATACCTTACCAACCTTCACAAACACATGCAAACAGTGTAATAGTAATGCTATATAATACTGTATAAATTGGAAATCTCAAGAAACCCTTTCTGGTTCCACCAGTTTATTAGATCTAGAAACTGGCACCTACATCCACATATTGTAATTAGGTTGTATATTTGTTGGGGTTAGTAGAGTTTTCAGAAAATTTTTTCCTGTGTTTCATTGGGTATTTTTAGATGATGCTAATGATTTGGCAAATAAAACATCTTTTATGGTTTTATTCATGTTATAAAGGACAACAATAAGTGCCATAAAGAAGTGCTCTTGTGAGACAATTCTAATTCTTTACAAAACAAAGAGAAACTTCAAAATGAAATGCTTGTGTTTTAAGCTATGTGTCTATTGGATGTTTGTGAAGATAGCTAAGTCAGTGTGAAAGCACATGAGAGTATAAATGTCACTTTCAAAACTGAGTAGAATTTTCACATTTAATATCAGCTGAAAACACTCCAAGTGTGATTACTCTACTTCTCTCTAAGAAAATCCACTATTGTTTAAAAGAACAAAGAGTTAGTAGTGAATTAGCATATTTTGTTAATATTAAAATCATCCAGCAAATGTTGATCTAAACCAGAGACTAGACATCAACAATACCATCTTCCAAAGGGTTACTCTTTGGTAGATACCATATGGATTCCAAAAAGAAATTACACACATCTCTGATGAGCCTCTCAAGAAGACTGTTAAAAGAAGCTGTTTTCAACAGCTTGAATTCTCTAGATGATTTGGGAACTATCACAGCAAATAACAGGGAACTTTGGAATGATTTATTAAATTGATGATCCCTGTCAGATTAGAGCATTTACTTTTTATCAGTTTCAAAGAATTTGCTGAGAGCACTCCCAGAGCTCCAATCATTCTAAATAATAGATCTAATTGATTCATATCTTATTAAACAAAATGAAAGCTTCTTGAAAAGTTCAAAATATTTTATGTTTGAAATATTCTACCTGAGTTTCTAATTTATAAGGAAAAGTTGAAGAGGACTTTAACAGAAAAGCATCATTCTATTATTTAAAATATCCAGTGTTAACATCTGAATAACTTATCTTGAACATGAGGACATTCTGGGTCAGGGTTCTGAAATCAGATTTAGTTAAAATTTTGACTTTTCTGATTAGTGACTAGGAGTTTCAGGGTGTCGCACATCTTCTCTAAATTTAATTTTATAATCTGTTCATTAGGCTTACTACTGCATACTTCACAAGGCTATCCTAAGTTTGAAATGAGATTTTCAGAAAGTGGTTAGCAGAGCATGTGACATATGGGGAAGATCTCAATTATGCTGATCTGTTTCAATACGTTGATACCTGTTAGCGTCTGTCTTTCCCAATGTAATAGGGGTGGCTCAGTGAGTACGCTGACATTAATTTATTCACTACTGTGTCTAAAGCAATGCCTGACAGACTGAGATTGTTCAATAGGCAGCTGTAGATTAGAGGACCAACACTTTACTGTTTAATTAAAAATATTATAAATTTAAGTAATAAGTACTATTATTTAAAATTAAGATACTCTTACTCTAAGGTCCAGGTTTTTCATATCCCAAATGTCTCTTCTTCTATTATAAAATATAAGAAAGGCTATTACTACTGACTCCAACGACATCGAAAGGATAATAAAAGAATATTATGAACAATGCTATACCTACAAGTTTGATAAATTAGATGAAATGAAGCAATTGCTTGAAAGGTTCAATCTAACAAAACTGATGTCAAAAGAAATGGATAATGCAAACTGATCTATCACTATTAAAGAAATTGCTTCAAAAAAAAAATCTTCCAAAACAGAAAGCACCATGCTGAGGTGATTTTCCTGGTGAACTCTACCAAATACTTGAGGGAGAAATAATAATAGTTCTTTACAATCAGAAAGAACATAGAAAATAGAAGCAGAATGAACATTACTTAGTCATTTTATAAGGCCAGCAGTATTCCAATACCAACAAATAAGGACATTATTACAAGATAGGAGAACTGCAGGTCAGTATCATCTCATGAACATCATGTAACACTCTTCAAAAAATATTAGCAAATTGAATCCAAAAGTAGAGAATTACACACTGTAACTGAATGGCACTTTTTTCCTGGTATGCAAGACAGGTTCAACATTCAAAAACAATCCATCATAGTATTACATTATGTATATGTACCATATCTTCTTGATCCAATCATCTATTTTTGGGTATCAAAAAACAATAAGCACGTGCAATTTGCAGCAACCTGGATGGAACTAGAAGGGATCATGCTCAGCGAAATATGCCAGAAAGAAAAAATATATATATAATGGTTTCACTTATAACAGGAATATAGGGGAAACAAAAAAGAGACACCCAGCAAGGAAGGGGGAGGATAAGGACTCAAATGGGGAAAGAAAAGAGCACAAGGGACGATGGTGATGGGTCATGGGTGAATTGGTGGTGGGCTACCCAAGGGGAATACACAATGCCAAAAAAACAATAAATAAAAAAAGAAAGTGCAACATAACCCCCACAAAAAAATCCATCATATCAAAGGCTAAATAAGAAAATTTGTTATTATATTAATAAAAGCAGAAAAAGCACTTGACAAAATTCAAACCAAGCTATGATAAAAACTGAGAAAACCAGTGATAGAGGTGAACTTCTTCAACTCTTTTGTCGGTATGCTATCACCTCCAATAAACCTACAGCCAACTTCATACTTAAAGGTGAAAAACTAGATGCAGGTTCCCTAAGATAAAGAACAAGGCAGTGATTTCCTTTCTTATCACACTATTAAACATTGCACTGGAAGTTCTAGCTAATACAATTAGACAAGAAATGAAAGGATCGGGAAGCAAGAAATAAAATCGTTTCTGTTCTTGAGTAATATAATTATCATTGTGGAAAATCCTAAATAAATCAACAAGAAAACACTCCTGGAACTAATAAGTGATTGTAGCACAGTAGCAGAATACAACAATAATATAAAAATATATGGGCCTCCCTGGTGGCGCAGCGGTTAAGCGCTGCGCTGTGGAGCTGTCGGCAGCAGCAATGAGAGTTCAACGCCCAGCCGGGGAGAATCCCACATGGTGCAGCAGACCTCTCCTGCCTCGCCCGCTGCTCCCCTCAGCAGTGTATTTCTGATCTGCCTGTTCTGCTCCCTACTCTGTCTCTGGTGAAGCCTCTCACCGCTCCACACCTCTGGCCTGTACCCCAGCTGTACGTATAAATAAATAAATCTTTAAAAAAAAAAATATATATATATATATAAATCATTTTTTATGTAAGAGCAATGAACTGCTGAAATTTGAAATTAAAGATAAAAACAAGATTTGCATTAAGACAAAAAATAAAATACTTAGGTATAAGGTAAAAGATCTGTATGATAATCAGGTAAGTTAAATATGGGAGGGATTCGGAGAATATTAGTGATCTCACAGTCCACTTTTTAGAGCCCTATCCGTACAAAATCAGCACTTTAAGGATATCATTATTCCATAATAATTATTAATGCATCTTTTCAATAAATGCTGATAAAATAGCCTCACATTTCTTAAAGACAGCTCTAGATTTTCCAAGCATGACAGATTCTTCTTATATTATATAATTGTTTTCTCTGGAAAACTCCCTCCTACATAAATTTGTCCATTCTGGCAGCCACAATCTCCAAGCCACATGATTTGAGACAAATGGCTTGACTTCTCTAAATTTAGTTTTCTTTATTAAATGGGGAAATTAATCATACCTATCTCACTGGTTTGTACAGAGGCTTAGAGAAGGTCATCAGTCTAAAGCGCTGAGCTTAGTGTCTTCCACTTAATAAACCGTGACTGTTTTTTTTTTTGTTTTTCTCCCCAATATTTAAGGTAATAAAGGAGGGTTATCCCAATCTAATGTTGTGTTGAAGTATCCCCAAGGCCACCTTTATGAAGAGCCATCAGTCCTTCAAAGATAAAACAAAAAAAAAAAAAGTTGAGGATTAAAGTAAACAGATGTTATCAAGACATGAGTCTTGTCAAAGTTACATCTATTTAGTTTTTGCCACAACAATTAGACAAGAAAAAGAAATAAAAGACATTCAAATAGTATAGCAAGAAATAAAACCATTACACTGTTCAACATTGAGATCATTACTGACTTAAAAAGGGCCTAATTTGTAGTATCTTAGTGTAACCCTGAAAATTTTTTATTAGCTCTCGTTTTGAAGATATTTCATAGAATTCATTTTATATATTTCACCGTGTACATTTATCCAGTAGGACTGCAACAACATCCTAAATCAGCCTAGAATAATGTAACAGTGCATCGCATTGCATAATACCATCATGCACACATCATCCAGAGTTGATCGCATCATTTTCTGATGCAATGCAATTCTACTGCCAGGCGGCTGCTGAAGTAAGCTGACGTCAGCAGTGCACTATAGAAAGCCCTGTTAGAAAGGTTGAGCACTGAAACTATTTCAGACTTTGTGCAAGACAGTTTAAGCTACTGTTCCATAGAACTGTTATTATTTTATCCATTTAGGCACAATCCAGAACAGTCATGCCTTGAAAGTGTGTTAATAGCATGGACAATTTCTACTCTATTTGTGGGGAAGTGACATTTGCCAACCAGAAGAAAAGTATCACTTTTCAAGTGAAGAAGGCTTATCATCTTGACTTCGGATGCAGGGTTGGTGACTAAGACAAGCGTTGAGCCCTGCATCTATGCTGTGCTACATGACCAACACAGCTTTCATAGTGGTTCAGTGGCCAAAGACCATCAATGCTGTTTGCAGTCACCATGGTGTGGAGAGAGTCAAGCAATCACATAAAAGACTGTTACTTGTGCTTGGTTCCTCCTCTTTCCGGCAGAATAATGAAGCAAAAGAAGTCAAGAATAGTCTACCCACACATTCCGTCTGCATTGAGACCAGTTCCACATGGTAAGGAACTTCCTATTCCAGGACCTCCCATACAATATTCTCTTGATTCATCTGATGAGGACAAGGGTGAGCTGACCTGTTCTTCTCCTGTTCCATCAGCGTGCAGTGATCCAGATTTTCACTGTGGTGCACCATCAACCCCACACAGAGTAACACAGGAAGAACTAAATGACCTGGTTCATGATTTGGACTTATCCAGCAACAAGGCAGAATTGCTAGGATCAAGACTCCAACAATGGAATCTTCTAGCAGAGATATCACAATTACTTGATATTGAAAGCGCCACCAGCAGTTGGAGCCTTTCTTCAGAAAGGAAATTACTCCGGTATTCTATTCTGATATTGAGGGCCTCATGAATGCCTTAGAAATCACTCATGACCCACAAGAATGGAGACTATTTCTAGACTCTTCGAAACCGAGTCTTAAGGCCGTGCTTTTGCACGATGGAAACTGTCTTCCATCTATTCCAGTAGCGCATGCTGTCCACATGAAAGAGACATATGGTAACTTAAAGCAGCTACTGAATTCCATTGAGTATAAGAAGTACAGCTGGCACATCAGTGGTGATTTGAAACTAGTTGCCCTTTTAATGGACTGCAGCAGGGACATACAAAATACATGTGTTTCTTATGTGAGTGGGAGAGCCGAGCAAGTCAATTGCACAACTTGCGGAAGGAATGGACTCGCAGACAAAATGTAGCAGTTGGAGAGAAGAATATCTAGCACCCAGCTCTGGCCGAGGCTCACAAAATCCTGCTACCACCCCTTCACATCAAACTAGGTTTGATGAAGAATTTTGTGAAAGCCTTGGACCAGACCTCACCAACATTCTAATACCTGCATGAAAAATTTCCTCAACTCAGTGAAGCAAAGATTAAAGAGGGAGTTTTTCTGAGTCCTCAGATTCAAGAGCTCTTCAAAGATGACCAATTCAACAACTTGCTGCAGGGTGATGCAAAACAAGCATGGAATGCTTTTTGCCTAGTGTCTACAATCTTTCTTGGGAATTTTAGGGCAGAAAACTACAAGGAACTCGTAGAAGACATGCTGATGCAGTGTCAGAAACTTGACTGCAGTATGTCTCTAAAGATCCACTTCCTTCATTCCCATCTGGATTTCTTCCATGAAAGCTGTGGTATGGTTAGTGATGAACATGGTAAACGTTTTCATCAAGATACATCACATCAATGGAACAAAGATACCAGGGAAAATGGCCCACTGCTGGACACTCCCCAGAGATCCCCCTGAACAGCTGTACAAGAGACAAGTGAAGAAATCTAAGAAGTAGTCTATGACTTGATTTTTCACAATATTAACTGTAGAGCCTATTACTATTGGCATGCATTTTGTGATGTAAACATCCATTTACTGTAATTACAAAAAAAACCTAGAGCCAAAATTAAAATTTGACTGTCATATTCGTATTGAGCACATACAAACTGATAGGAAATGACAAATTTTATGAGTAACATGACTTTTGTAAAAATTTGTTGACCAGTGTTATCAATTGCAAGTGACGTGATTTAGAATGTACATAACTATAAGGAACCCATTTAAAAAATCACTAGAACACGTAAGATAGCAGGATTGCTAAATGTAAGATCAGTATATAAAAATCAATCCTTTTGATATATAACAGTGTTTTAAAATTCAAAAAAAATTAAGAAAATGATTCCATTTATAATAATCAAAATGAAATACTTAAGAGTGAATTAACTAAATAAATGCTACTTACATACTAAAAACTAAAAAACAGCAATGATAGAATTTAAAGTAGACCTAAATGAATGGAAAGACTTTCCATATTCATAAATTGGAAGATATAATACTGTAAAGATGACAACACTCTCCAAACTGATCTACAGATTTGGTACAATCCTTGTCAAAACTTCAGCATGCTTTTTTAGCAATTTTGCAATAAATTGACAATATAATCCTAAAATTCATGTAGAAGTGTCAGAAACTTGAGTAGCCAAAAAAAATCCTGACAAAGGAGAATGAAGTGTAAGGACTCACATTCCCTAATCTCAATCTGCAAATGTTAGTGCGAAGATATGGTAACCAAGACTGTGTCATAAGGGCAGATATATAGACCTATGGATATATAGGTCTATATTTAGGTTCTATATATAGAACAGAAATAAAATCTCACATTTCTAGTCAATTAAATCTTGACTATAATTCTATAGGGAAAATAATGGTGTTTGTAACAAATGGCGTTGCAACTATATATTCACATGCAAAACAATAAAGTTGGGCTAGTAACTCATTTAGTATAACATTTATTCAAAATGTATAGATTTAAATGTAAGATATAGAATTATTAAATTATTAGAAAAGAAGCATAAGCATAAATATTTATAACTGTGGAATAGGCGACATTTTCCTACCTATGGCACCAAATACACAATGACCAGTAAGTGGATAAACTGTGCATCATCAAAATTTTAAAAATTTTTTTCAGGTGAAATTCCCTTTAAAAATTGAGAATATGGCCCATAGAGTGAGAGAAAATATTTTTAAATCATGTATCAGATAAGTGACTTATATCACAGTATATTATTTTTTTTAAAAAAATTGCACAACTCAAACAGGAAAAGGTAAATGATTTGATTTTTAAGTGAGCAAAGGACTTTAAAGGCATTTCCCCAATGAAGATATACAAACTGCCAAAAAGCACATGAAAAGACAGTCAACCTTGATGGCCAATGGGATGTGCAAATCAAAACCATAATGACATACCCCTTGTTCAAAAATAGGCAGGCAATTGCTTGAAATGACCATATAACCCCACTTTTCTACTCTCCTGTGGCTGCTTTCGAGAAAAGGAGACCCCGTTTTTTCAGTATATGTCTCAAATTGAAGGAATGATTATGAATTCTGCCCTTAAAATGTCACAGGCCACTTCTACACCCATATGCAAATAATTTCTGACAACGTACTAAATTCTATGGAGGCAAATTCTCATTAAATCCTTCTCATTATTAGCACTAATTTTCTTTCTGTTGGTGTTTTGTTGTTGTTGTTGCCTACTGAGTATACCATTTGATGGCCTCTTATAGAATCAATATATATTTATAGCCATATTATGACTTAACAGTATATTTTGGCATATTAAATAATCACAAGTTTATAGTTGCATTTTTTTTCCTTTGTCTAGCACAAAGCTCTCTCTTGAAGTTGAATCTTTGGAACAGTAGCAATCTTAATGTGTACACTGAAGGAAGTTTCTCTAATCCTGATTCAAACTGCCTGCTCCCACCTCTCCTGTTCAGCTTCTGAGATAATTGTAGTTCCTTTAATAGACAGGACACTGCACATTCTGTGCTCTTCCCTCACCTGCTATTCCTTCGTCTTTCCTCCTCTTTTCTTCTCTCTCCCCACTTTGGTCCATCTTCCTTCACTAAGAAAAATCCTCCCACATCCAATTTTACAAATAACAAACAAAACAAAAAGCTTAAAGAATCTTCCTGTGACCCATTGTAAGGTATTTTCTATGTGGTCCAACTAAATAAAAATGGTAAATATAAAATATTGAGGGCTTACTATCTGCTAGGGCCTGATACTTAGCACTACAGAGTTCACTTCCCAAAATCCCACATAGTCCAGGTCTAATTAATTTTAATTTTAAGAAGAAATAAGATGCAGCAAGGATAGGAAGATAGATGTCATAAAAGGTCAAGCTAGGATTCAAACTCAAGCAAACTGACTCTAGAACCAAATCCCACTGATCAGAATTCTACTTGTATTGACTAGTATTAAGTCTCTTGATCCCCCTGACCAAATTACTACTTAAACTATTCAGATTACTAGCTGTTGAATCGGCTTTTGTCATTTGATTGTGAGACTGTGAGGATGGAGTGAGGATGGGGGTGGGGAAAGCATCATCTTTTTCTTCCTTGTACCTTGCCAACCCCTGGCACAATGCCTGAGACATAATGGTATTCAATTCACACTTGTGGAATTAAATTATAATAGTGTTCCTATGGGAAATTAAAACCAGCTTTAGGATAATGCTTCATGATATTTGTTAGAAATGAGTTGTAGCAAGAAGACCAGACAGAAGTGAACATGCTATTCACCCCCTCTTGATTAACTGAAATGATCTGCCATACTTTTTTTTAAAGATTTTTTATTTATGCATACAAGCTGGGGTGTAGGCCAGAGGTGTGGGGTGGTGAGAGGATTCACCGGAGACAGAATGGGGAGCAGAACAGGCAGATCGACGGCAGTACACTGCTGAGGGGAGCAGCAGGAGAGGCAGGAGAGGTCTGCTGTGCCATGTGGGAATCTCCCTGGCTGGGTATCGAACTCGTGCTGAGGTGGCTGCTGACAACTTCGTGGTGCTGCACTTAACCCATTGCACCACCAGGGAGGCCCCTGATCTGCAATACTAATGCTACCTACTCTTGTTCCTTAGCACTCACACAGAAGGAAGCAATAGTCTTGTCCAATCATCAGATGAAAGATAAATGAGCATTTTAATAATTAGAATCATCATCATAAATATCATGTATTATTAGCACCATTTTAAAGATGAGAAACTGAGACTCAGACAGGCTAAGAAACATGTCCAAGATCACAGTTTGCAAAAGGAGCCAGTTACAGCTATCTCACTACTGATATGTCACATGAACAGCTTGCCATATCACTCACTAATCATGCCATTGGAACAGAACAGTGAGTGGTTCCCGTTTTTTTCTTTTTTTCCTTTTCTGTTATCAGTTTTGACTTTGCCACAAAATGGCTTGCAGCATAACAATCAGATCATGTCATTTCAAAGAACTGACTCACAGTTATTATTTACTTATTTATTTATGGTATTGTTTCCCTGCCAGCATTCTCCTTGCTCATCCTAAGTGAGTTAAAGGATCCACAGTCTGCATTTTAGACAGAAGTATGTGCTGGACAGATGAAGAAGTAGCTCAGTGTGTGCTATTGTGCTGTGCTGTGGTATTATCTTGTCTCATATTTCTGGCATTCTGAAAAACAGATTTAATGAAGGTGAGAAATTTCTTCTAGATTATTTCAAAGTAGCTGTTGGAGATTCCCTTTCCAATAGGGGAGAACTGTAAAGTTTGGATATCAGTAAAAACATAATTCCTTAGTGGCATTTCTGAGCACACAATGTCTCACCCATTTTCCTTTTGTCTTTCTTTTTTTTAATCCTACCCTCTTCCTCATTTGCCTACTCATAATGGTTTGGACTCACCCAATGTTAAGCAGGATCACTTGCCAATAATCCCCAACAAGTTGGAAAATAAGAAGCTGTGTTGCCTCTCTATGCTTTCTGGGACCTTTGCAGCAAATGTGAAACAACAGAGTCCACTGGTAGTAAAGATAAGCATTACTGCAAAGGAAAACATCATATGGATGGTTGTACAATGACTGCAAGAATAAACTCTTATAGAGGAAACATTCAAATGCATAAAATTTGCAATACTAAATTCTCTGATCTTTCTGTTAATTTCTTTAATAAGAAGTCTGGTATTTTTGCTGCTTAATTAAATGGAAAAAAAGTACGTCCATTTCTAAGGTTGGGCTAACCAATTTTAAATGGTTATGTAAATTTGAAAATCTTATTTAAGCAATTAAATACAAAGGGTGATTCTTACATTAATGACTATTTATTTGGGGAAATAGATCCCATGCGAATGGCTTGTCCACTGCAGCCAGTTTCTGTTTTCTTTGTTTTTGACCTCCTTTCCATTTTGTTGGTAATAGTATTCTGCAAAAGGAAGTCTGTGACTTCACTAAGTTTCAAAGATCATGAGGTGGGCTTGCTCAGACTTCTGAAAATGTGCCTGAGAATTCACATTGCTGATAAGGAAACAAGAAGTAACTGACCAAGGAAATTGTGTTTGCTATTTATATTCTGTCCCTTTGAATTGTCAATGTCCCACTTTATATTCCAAACATTTAACAGAGACATCTCTGACTAAAAGCCATAAAACCAAATAAGCAGGAAAGCTTGGAATGAAACAGAAGACAGGAAGTTAGAAAGAGTTTCTTCTCCATGTATTTTTTTTTCTCTTTCCCCCCCCCCCATGTATTTTTTTAAACCTAAGGTAAGGCAGGATAGTGATACAGATGCTTGGGCCAGCTCTCTTCAAGTCCATAGTTAGGTGTACAGAGCCTTTTGGCTCCCTGTTCTCAAGGTCCAGAATCACTTTCCCCCATGCCAACTTCCAGTAATACCCATTGGGCCAGGTACCATCTACAGAACTCTGCAGAGGTTAACTGAGTAAAATGTATGCGGGGTAAGGCTTGAACAGGTTAAATTAACATTTAGAAGTTAGCCTTAAACTGTAAATCTAAAGGCGTCAATAATATGGGTTGTCAAAGATGGAATTTCCACAATGAATTAGTAATAATAACAAATGTTTATTTCTTCATAAGTGTGGGTGTGGATGTGTGTGTGTGTATTTTGCTCTGCAAAATGAAATAACCCAACGAGATAAGCAAATTTGAATGTGAGAAACAATTGATAATAAATTTAAGGCCTCTAGAACCGTATTAACAGAATTTTGGACATAGATTAGAAAAACTCTGGATGGAATAAAACACATGTTCACCACGGTCAATTAAAAAAAACTGGAAATCAGTGAATAGAAAGATTTTTCCAAAAAAATTACTTAAATTGATGATCAGAAAGGCAGAAGATAAAAAATTTGAAAGAGGGGTTAAATCATATTAGAAAAGCAGAATGGGATAGCTATTATGTAATAAAGAATTTGGCTAGCATTTGTACCTCATTCCAGGGAGGAAATCACTAAATCTTCACATTTTCCAAGTGATAGGAGTGTCTTTGTTATTTATGGTGGGCCATGGTAGTATAGCTTATACTAACAAGGTGACTTTTGATGGATCCCTATACATGCTAATGAGATGTTTCATGCCAAAAAGACCAAACATATTATTTAAAAAGTGTTCCCCCATTGCCATAAGTATCCTGTGATTTCAGACCATGTTGCTGCAAACATAGATCTATTTGCTGCTTCTGTCTCTACTCCTCTCACATCAGAAAGGCTAAGTAACAATAATTATAGTAATGGTATTACAACTACTTTTATAATGCTTACTAAATTCCAGTCACTACTTGGAGAACTTTATATAGTTGAATTTATTTATCTCTTACAAAAAGGACTCTGCAACAAGTACTGCTATTACCCCCTTTTTGCAGATGAGGAAACGGAGTTTAAATGACTTAGGTCACATAGTTGCAATAAAGACAGAATCAGGACTTAATCCCACATGGCCTGACACCAAGATCTGTTCCCTTGGCCAACAGGCTAATTAATCTCATATATTTAGTGCTTATACATTCAGAATCAGAGTCAGACAAACTTAGATTCAAATCTAAGCTTTTTCATTTTTAATTGTGTGACCCCACTAAACCTTGCTACCTTCTGTTAAGTGGAAATAACTCCCTCATAGAATTGTTAGAATAACTAGATGATCATCCATAATAGCACTCAGTGCAGTGTCTAAAAAGAATTAAGTGGCAACAAACAGGAACTCATTATTATTCTGACCCTAGTCCAAATGTTACCATCATAGCAATATTGTCAATGAGTATTTGTCTCTCTCACATACTAGCATGCGGATGCAATACAAACATTAAAGAGACAGACACAGTGCTCACCATTTAGAATCTTAGACGACTAATGCTCCTCTGAAACTCAAATAACAAGATATGTCTCCCCTGCTGTGAAAGTGGAACTTCCTATAAAATATAACTCAAAGTGAAGAAGTAATTACTATTAATTTATATAGAAAATTTTTGAGCCTTCCTGAATCCAAAAAATAACCTGTCAAATCATATTGAATAACATGTGAAAGCAAATACTGTACTAACATGCAGTAAAAACAGAAATGATATGACACATACACAGCCTGTGGGAAGTGGATTCCTGGGGAAGGAACTTGATGGTGCCACTAACAGAGTGTGAGCTGCCTTTAGAAAAGCTGCTGCCAAGACAAGGCCGAATGTTATTTTCACCTTTGGGGTGGGGGTAGAAGAACTGGGGTGTAGGCCAGAGGTGCAGGGATAAGAGAACTTACCAGAGACAGAGTGAGGAGCAGAACAGGCGGATCTACTGAAATACACTGCTAAGGGTAGTAGCGGGTGAGACAGGAGAGGTCTGCTACGTCATATGTGGGTTAGCTCCCTGACGGGGGATTGAACTCAGGCCTTGGCAGTGATAGTGCTGCCACTTAACCCATAGGCCACCAGGGAGGTCCCCTTCACTTTTCACCATTTGCAGCAAAACCAAAAGTCTTCAGCGTTTTGATTAGGAAAAAACTGAAAAATGCAAGTCTTTTGTAAATGCAAAGTAACTCTAACATAAACTATTAAAAGGCAGAGATACCTGTAGAGCTAACTAACCACTAATAAAACTTATGAAGGACTGGATAAATGAATCAATCTGAAGAAGGAATGTGGTGATTGAGGAGAGAGCTATGTATTGTGCTGTGTGGAATGTAGATAAGGAGTTAGCAACTCATCCAAACATTCAGAGGAGAGCTCATGAAGAGATTAAATACTAAGGGAAACCCTAAAAGTAGGCAGAAGAGGAAGAAGAGTAGGCAATTTTTGATGGGAGAAAAACAGGAGATCATTTCAACATCTTGTGAAAAGAGAGAGGAATTAATTACCTAAGTTTCTCTCACTAGATGATTTGTTTAACCAATTTTTATACTAATGAAGTTTTCTTTTGTACCTTTTCAAATTACAGAAATTTGGTGAGATCCTCTGCTCTGACCAGCCATTTGTTGTTATTCTAGCTTTATAAAGGCCAAAATACATGTTCATCTTTAGCCTCCTTAGTTCACAGTACAGCGCCCAGAATACAGTATATCCTCAATAAGTATCTATATGATAAATCTTAGTGACCATATGCACCTAAAATGCCTACATTCTGACAGGGCTCTGCATATTTCAACATATATATGAGTAACATGTATCTCAAATATATCATCAAGCTTGCTGATTTTCAGCATTTTTCTAACACATCATCTTATTTGATGTGGTTCAAATTGCAAAGACAAACACTTGTGACTCTTCAGTAAGAGCTTCCAGTGGCATGATGCACATAATTTCACATACATATGTGACTGACACTCCCAATAAAAGCCTCTAAAAAAAGACATCAAATGCTTGAAGGAAAAAATTGGTCCATATATTTCAGCAAACTACTTAAAAAGTTATTACGTTTTATTAGCCAAAAATTAACTCAGTATTGACATGAGTTTGGACAATGTTAACAAAAGATTTTTTTCAGCCCCCAATTTAATTTCAGGGCATTTACATTAAGACAAATGGGCAATTAAGTAGTTTTAAAGTTTTTAAATATATATGGAGTCCGCATGAATGGCAAATTGTTAAATGAAGAGGAAAAATGCATTCTGATATAATTCCTGCTTCATTTAATTCAGAACCCAAGAAAAACTAGCCTTTCTAAGATACTTTATCTTATTCAATGAACAACTTAACTTTTACTTTTTCCTCAAACGTTGGTCTTACTTCCCTGGCATCTTTAAAAGAAGAACAGAGTTTTAAGAAAAATCCCAAATGTATTATATTTTATTCATTAACATTCATCATTCATATATTCTTGACATCACATATGCTGTTGGAAAGTTAATTCCAAATCAGTGGTTTCAGTTAAGAGTTTTCTTTAGTGATAATAACTGCTAATCATCTTTTAGCATAAAAATGAAACATGTACTGGCATTTTTAGACTTTCATAAAATGATATAATGGAAATAACTTTTCAAATCTAATTTTTAGCTTTAGGAATATAAAATTAATTACAAAGGAGTAATTTCAGGTTTTTTTTGTATTAGACAGATATGTTGCCCATAGAAATTGATTATTACAGGTTAAAAAAATGTTGCAATCAGTAAAGCACTAATGATTACAAGGGTGTAGAGAAAATTCCCACTATTCCTTTGAGTTTTTCTAAGACTGATTAAGCAGTGAAATTAACATCAGTGGGATTAGTAGGAGAAAAGAACAAAGTTTAATACATATGAAGATTCTACATAGATATAAATCCTAAAGTAATTAAGGTAAAACAAAGATATTTGTTCCGAGCTAAGGAATTGGTTAGGAGACTGAGGCTTCAGAGAGAGGAAGGGACCAGATGCAGAAAGGACTGTGTTTTCCCTGCCATGTTGATAGGGTTCTCTGATAGAAAGGCTATTTCTGGAGATAATCCTAAATCTGGGTGGTGTCCTTAGTTTACATTCTTTTAGGTAGCTGGGGGAGTGGTTAAAGATTCTCTTAAGCCTGCAGGGTTCAAATGCCCTTAACTCAAAATAAGTGACACATGTTGGGGAGGCCTAAACTTCAATGTCTATGTCAGAAAAGTTTCCAAAAGGAGCATTTTGCTATGTCTCTGTTCTAATTATTCAATTGTTCCAACAAAGTAATTCACCTTCAGTGCAGGTTCCAATTTATCATTCTGATTGGATGCACTTGATAAATACTAGTGGCATTCACTTAGGAACCAGTACTGCCTAATTCCCCTGATTCTTAGTAGGTGAATGATCTCTTCTACTTCACATGAACAGAATTAATCAGGAGATCTCAACTTTCTGTTACCAAACCTATAGACACTTTAGAGCAGAAAAGTGTCAATTTCTTCCTGTTAATAATGTCCCTTCTACTGTATAAGGTCTGTTCCTCAACTTATGTTGGAGTCCCATTTCCTCCTGTTTTCTAAGGACACTTCCATTATCAGTGACCCTTACTTTTCCTACATGATTTCTTCTTTGTCATTTTTGTGATTTCATTCCATTAGCTTTTAAACAATCCGAAATATTCTTCATCCTAAAGTAAATTTACTCCTATGCTTACCTCTCGTTTTTCCAGCTACAGCCCTATCTTCTCTCCTTGAGACAGAATTATCAAAATAATTGCTGTGTTGTCTCAACTCTGTCTTCATTTCCTCACCTCCCCAGAATCAACTATCTTCAGTCTGGCTTTTCATCTATTTCTTTATCAAAACAACTCTAGAGAAGTTGTCAGGGACTGCAATCCAGTAGGAATTTTTCAGTCTTTTTCTCATTTAGCCTTTCAAGAAAGGCTGTCTTCCACTCACTTTCATGCACTACTGCTCATCACTGCTTGACTTTGGCCACTCCCCAGTGACTGGTTAATTCATCCATCTCTGAGACTCTTTAAAAGAGGGATTCTCGGGGCCTCCCCGGTGGCGCAGGAGTTAAGCGCTGGGCTGTGGAGCTGTCGGCAGCAGTGATGCGAGTTCAACGCCCGGCCGGGGAGAATCCCACATGGTGCGGCAGACCTCTCCTGCCTCGCCCACTGCTCCCCTCAGCAGTGTATTTCTGATCTGCCTGTTCTGCTCCCCACTCTGTCTCTGGTGAAGCCTCTCACCACTCCACACCTCTGGCCTGTACCCCAGCTGTATGTATAAATAAATAAATCTTAAAAAAAAAAAAAAAAAGAGGGATTCTCCAGGAATAAACCTTAGACACTCCACCTCTGTTTTCACTCTACACTGTTTTGGCCACCTCATGGTTACAAGTACCATCCAGGTGTCAATGAGTTCCAATTTAAATATGTAACCCAGACTTTCTTCTTGAGTTCCAGTAGCAACACCTGCCTACTTAACATCACCATACGAAACACTGAAGGAACATTAAATTTATCAGGATTTCGATATTTATTGGAATAGCATTGAATCTGTAAATTGCTTTTGGTAGGATTGCCATTTTGATAATGTTAATCCTCCCAATCCATGAGCAAGGGATGCCTTTCCATCTTCTTGTGTCTTCTTCTATTTCTTTCAACAGATTTTTGCAGTTTTCTTTGTATAAGTCCTTTATGTCTTTTGTTAGATTTATTCCCAGATATTTGATTTTTTTGGTTTCTATTTTGAAGGGGATGGATCTCTTAATTTCCTCTTCTTCATATTGGGTGTTTGCATAGAGGAATGCCACTGACTTTTGTGCGTTGATTTTGTATCCTGCTACTTTACTGAACTGGTCTATAATTTTGAGTAGTTTTTCTATGGAGTTTTTAGGGTTTTGTATATATATTATCATATCGTCTGCAAATAGAGACAGTTTAATTTCTTCTTTTCCTATTTGGATCCCTTGAATGTCTTTCTCTTGTCTAATTGCTCTGGCTAGGACTTCCAGTATTATATTGAAAAGTAATGGTGAGAGTGGACATCCTTGCCTTATTCCTGATCTTAGGGGAAAGGCCTTCAGCTTCTCACCGTTGAGGATAATATTGGCTGTGGGTTTG
>PVIJ01015452.1:0-36474 GCA_004024925.1 Scalopus aquaticus
GCCGCGGCGCAGGGGTCGGGGGGCGCGGGGGAGCCCGGGCCGTCGCCCCCTCGGCCCCGCAAGCCCGAGCGGGCGGCAGCAGGCGGCTCCCCTCCGAGCAGCCGCGTGCGCTGCTGGCGCGTAACCTGATCTTTTTCTGCGCGGCCCCCAGAGGAATTTTTCCATTACCCAGGGAGAGCCGAGCGCCGCAGCCTTTTCTCTCTCCCCCGGCTTGGCTCGCCAGCCGCCCCGCGCGTCCTCCGCGCTCCCCCCGCCGCTCCCCTCCCCGCAGCCCCCCGGGCCGCCTGCGCCGAGGCACTTTGTGCAAATGTAACCTTTCGGCAGGCCCCGCCTCCGCCAGGAAGCTGCGCGCCCGGTTGCCAGGAACGCGGCGCTGCGCTCGGAGCTGGAAGGCGGCCCGTTAATCAGCGGCGGCTGACAGAAAATCAGACAGCCCGGCCGGCCGGCCGGCCTCGGCCCCGCTCCCTCCCGGCGCCTCCGCGCCTCGCTCGCTGCGCGCCGCTCTTTGTTCCCCCGGCTCGCCCTGATCTTCCTCCGAGGGCCTGAGCTCTCCATCACGCCCCTTCTCCTCTCCGATTCTCGCATCTTCCCTCCTTTCCCTCTCCCGGCTCTGCGTTTCCCGCTCTCCCCCTCCCGCCAGGTCGCCTCCTGCTCTCTCCCTTCCTTCTCCTGGAGAGCAGAAAGTAAAAGAAAAGGGTTCGTTCTCCCCGCTCACGGCCTGCCCGTTGGGAGGAGATTGGGCTCCCGGTGAGCCTCTGGGCAATATGCCGGCTCCCAGAGGTGGCAGGGGCCCCTCTCCCCTAAACGGAGAGATCTTAAGCTGAGCTGCACGGATGACCTAGGGGTGAGGGGGCTGGGAGGGGGCATGAAATCCCTGAAATTACCCTTCATACTTCGGGTACGTTTATCTGGGGAAGGACCCAAAGGTTTCCTGGATTTTCGTCAATGATTCAGAAGGGTAAAAGCAGGGTCCTAGAGATGCTTCCGCGCATCTGATTGAGTTAACCAGCAAATGCGCTTGAGACCTACTACGCGGGGTGTGTGCTAAGTCCTGCGAGGCAGCTGTGAGGTCCAGAGGCGCCCTCACAGCAAGCAAACCACGCAACATCATGACAGGCGCTCTGAGCTGGGGTGGACGGAGGATCAGGAATGGGCAAGAAGGACAGGTGAGGCCATCTGGGCTGGGGCGTCTCTGGGGACCTCACACCCCCTCCTGTGCTGCCTGCACGCAGCCTCCCCACCCCCAGCGTGCGCCTTCCAAATTCTGCGCCTGCTACAAGGCTAAGGGGGTTCAAAACTTGCTTGGGGTGGTGCTGGGTCTATCCCCAGATAGACCCCGGGCTGTCTCCAAGGCAGGAGGGCTCAGTGACCACTGGAAGGTCAGCGCTCCGTGTGGACAGCCTGGGTTCCCGCCGATGCTGAAGGGCATCTGAGCAGCCAGCACTGTCCCGGGCCTCCCGCTCACCCCCTCGGGCCTTGATTTATCCCCACTTCGGCAGGTGTCTGTCAGCCCTTCCTCTTGCTGAGCGCTGGCCAGAGGCTGGGGGTCCACCCCTGCGGAGGCCTGGCTCTCATGGAGCGCCCAGTCTGGTGAAGAGACAACAGATAAACCCTGAAGGGATTAACTTAAATTAGCCAGGGGCAGGGCTGGGATGGAACAAGCCAGGCAGAGAGACAGACAGCCCCTGTGGGCAAGGGGGGCGGTGGTTGGAGCTGCTTTGGACAAGGGCGCTCAGGAATGCCCCCTCCAGGGAGGGCTTTCAAGCTGAGGCCTGGAGGTGAGAGGAGCAGATGCCCAAAGAGCCCAGGAGGGCTCTGGGCAGAGAGAACAGCCCGTGGAACTTCTGCCCGCTCACAGCTCTGCCCAGGGCTCCCTGGTGGGCAGACACCACCGCTGCCCCTGGACGGAGGAGGACACAGGCTGAGCATGAAGTGCCTTCCTGCCTGGTCGCCCTGGCCTGAAGCAGGTGAAGCAGGCCCTGGTCTAAACCAGGAGGCTGAGTGCTAGTCCTGTCTCCACCTCCCCAAAGTGGGGTGACCTTGGGTGACTGCCACCTTCTCTGGGCTGCTCCCCCGCTGTTTGTGTATCTCCCCACCTGCACTGCCAGCCTGCAGGTTTGCCCACCAAGAAGAGGCAAAGAGGAGATTCTGCTCACTTAGGCCCCAATTTCTGCAAGAATTTCCTCAGCTCCAATCTGCTCCTGGGCTGGAATGCAGACTTGGGAGGGGCAAGAATGCTGAGGGTGGGCGCCAATGCTGAGCCTGGGAGGAAGAGGGCCCTTGAGCTGGTGCTTAATTTCCAGCTGCACTTGGAACCAGCCAGCACTCAGCTTTACTGTCTGACCTGCCGTGCGCCAGGTGGGAGTGATATTACCAGCACTTTCTCCTTTCTCCGTCATGGACTGGGCTGGAAAGACTGGGAACGTCAGCAAGGGCCCTGCTAAGCCCTTTTCACTGTGCCCTGGGAGGGTGGGAGGTCGGGACAAGGCACCAATGAGCTTGACCTCACAGGACAAAGCACTGGTCAAGGTGGACGGCGTGGCAGCCTCAGGTCCACACCGGCTGGACAATGGTGTCAGCTGGACAATGGTGTCCTCAGTGGGGACGCTTCAGCCTGCAGGGGGCAGGCATTCTGACTCAGGTTGATGAAAGCTGTAAGGACACCAGGATGAAGCATAACCAGGAGCCAGAGGTGGGGGTGGCCTTGGCCTTGGTGCTGTTCTCTCTTCAGCAAGAGATTAAATCCTCAGAGCACAGTGGAGGATTCTTCTTCCCTAAATTCAGCAGGAGGGAGAAAGGACCTCTCCAGCCTCAGGTCCAAAGCCCCTCACTTCTGAGTGACGCCCTGGGTTTCCAGGAGATGCCTGTGCTGATTGGCTGAGAACAGAGCTCCTGAACCAATCACCTGGAGAGATGCTGGCTTGCTAAATCAAGGCCCGCCCTGAAGCTGGGGTAGTCATCAGTGTCCCCTTATAGCAAAGGGGTCTTATAATTGTGATGAAATGAAGGATTTGGACATGGGGAGGTTTTCCTGGATGATCTAGAAGGTCCTAATGTAATCACAAGGGTCCTTAGAAGAAGGCAGAGGGAGATTAGATACAGAAGAGGGAAAGACGACACGAAGAGAGAGACAGAGATTGGGGGACGCAGCCACAAGCCAAGGAGTGCAGGCAGCTGGGAGAGGGGGGACAGACTCTCCCGTGGAGCTCCCGAAAGGGACAGCCTGGCAGACACCTTGACTCTAGCCCTGTGAGGCTCAGTTTGGACTCTGGTCTCCAGAACTGTGAGAGTGAAACCCATTCCTGGTGTTTTTTTTTTGTTTGTTTTTTTAAGATTTTATTTTATTTATGCATACAAGCTGGGGTACAGGCCAGAGCGTGGGGCCGCGAGAGGGTTCACCAGAGACAGAGTGGGGAGCAGAGCCGGCAGATCAGAAATACACTGCTGAAGGGAGCAGCGGGTGAGGCAGGAGAAGTCTGCCGCACCATGTGGGATTCTCCCCGGCTGCCGACAGCTCCACGGCGCAGCGCTCAACCGCTGCGCCACCGGGGAGGCCCCATTCCTGGTGTTTTAAGCCACCCTGTTTGTGATTAATTGTTACCCCAGCCCTAGGAAACGAAAGCAGCATGGTCATGAAAATGACTGGGCCCCTCCAGTAACTGTCCACACTAGAAGCACCAGATGCAGGAGCAGAGACTCTGCATTTTAAGCAGATTCTCCCTCCTCCTCACCCTGCCGGTCCTGCTGTCCTGGACCAGAAAGGTGACCCAAGCTTCATCTGCACAGGAGACGGACGATGAGCATTGGCCAGTTGGGTCATTTCAGGCCACGGCAGCCCCTTTGGTGCTGTGAGAACTGGGTCCTGTGGACACACCAGTTCTCCGGCCAGTCTGACCCGCAGCTCCCCTGAGAGCCCTGAACTGGGAAGGCCTGTGACTTCCCCTCCCTCTCTCATTTCTTGTTCCCTTCCTGAGTGCTCCTGGGTGGTCAGTGTTGCCCGCACAGCCCTGGACTGTGGCTCCCCCTGAGCTGTGAGCCGCCCAGGGAGGCGGGGTCCAGCTATCAGGGTGACTGGTGCACCGTGGCACCACACTGTCCTCTCCCTCCCTGGTCCCCCAGCCCTCGGTGAGGACCTCCAGCCTTCAGCCTCAGCAGCCCTCAGAGCAGGAGCTGGATCCCAGCAGGCACACGCCCCCCTGGCTGCTTTTAGCACTGTCTTTCCTGGGGGTGCACACTCCTCAGTTCAAAGCAGGGCTCTGAAGTTCCCTGCTGTGTCACCCCAGTCTGCTGCTGTCCCTGGCTGAACTCACCCAGCTCAAGGACTTTCTTTGCTCCCAGGCATAAATCAACTTTGCAAGTGAGAGTTTTGGTCTCCCAGCCCAGGGAAGACTGAAGGCAAAAGGTCAAATTCACCCTTCCTTGGACCAGCCCGAGCTAGAATGCTGCTGCAGCGCCCTCTGTGCCCATCACTCTTCTCCTAGGACCCTCCATGGCTCCCCATTGCCGGGGGCAGTGGTTTCCAAACCTGCCTTTCCAGCAAGGGGACTTCCCTACACCTGTGTTTATAGAACAGAGCACCTCAAGCAGAAGCAGTAACGAGGGTTGGCTGGCTCCTGCCCCACCCTGCAAACCATCCACCAAAAGGCAAGAAAGATGTGAGTGCTCCCCAAACATCCCCGCCCTCCTGGGCTGGCTTCCTGCGCCAAGGGTCCCAGGTGGCAGGGAAGCCCCTCAAGGAGAACATAAGCCCAGCAGGGTCCCCGCCTCCCCATACTGACAGGCACCCCGCAGATGGCTGATTGCCCTGTGCCAGGCCTGAGTCACTCCAGGAAGAGGTGGTCCCTTCAGAAAGCAGGGGTGCCTCAATAGCTTCCTGGCACCCAAGAACAAGTAGTTATGTTGCTTAATGGGGGGGATGCACCCCCAGTACGCTGGAGAGAGGATGTGATTACCCACACCCCCCCTGGATGGCACCGCCTACCACACCCCTGGCCGGGCAGCACGCACTAGGCTGTCAGGACCGCGATGTACATGTGCCTCACACCGTTTAGCCGTATGCACGTGACTGTACAACCTCAGATGACGCCCTGTTGTTCAATGTCATCTTATGACATCAATGAGAAAAACCCAGGCCAGTATGGGAGGAACATGGTTGAAGGGTCTGATTTCCTTACATGTCATCTCACACACTTGCAGCTTCCAAGAAGCCATCTGCACAGTGAGGGATAAGAGGACGCGCAGGGATAAGAGGATGGCAGGTGGCAAGAAGCCCACCTGTGTGAAGGACGGGACCTCGGGAGGGAGTGAGAGGGCCTGACTAGAAGGTGACATTTGGGCCTCCCTGGTGGCGCAGCAGTTAAGTGCTGCCCTGTGGAGCTGTGGGCAGCAGTGACAGGACACGAGTTTGACATCCCGGCTGGGGAGATTCCCACATGGCGTGGCAGACCTCTCCTGCCTCGCCCGTTGCTCCCCTCAGCAATGTATTTCCGTCGATCTGCCTGTTCTGCTCCCCACTCTGTCTCTGGTGAACCCTCTCGCCGCCCCACGCCTCTGGCCTGTACCCCAGCTTGTATGCATCAATAAATCTTTAAAAAAAAATAGGTGACATTTAAGCTGGGACCCCCAGGATGAGAAGGGCCCAGCGGTGCGGGGGAGGGAGCAGACTGGCCACACAGGGGACAGCAGGTGCCGGGGCCCCAGAAGCCTCTGCGCCTCCACCCGAGAACCAAGGGGTGAAGCTCTGTCCTCTCAAGTCTCCCCTTCTTCACAGAAACACAGGCTCATGGGTGTTCACAGCCGCCTCCGGGACCCAGACCAGAAGCCACTAAAGGGACCACAGGCAGGGGAGGGACAAGATCATCCCGCCATCGGCAGCCACTGGACAGAACCTGCTCTCGGTTTCCACTGTGTGAAGAGGCTAACGCGCTGGTGGGGGTCAGCCCCACGGCTGTCTGCAAACAGGGCAGGACCGGTCAGGGTGCGGTCGCAAGGGCAAGGCGTCGTGGAGGCGGACATGCAGAATGCAGCACGGGTCAGACAGAAAGGACCTCAGGAAGACCCAGAAAATGAGATTCCAGCCGCTCTGCCCCTTGGACAGACGCACCGCTGTGTTTCAGGGTCCACCTCTGCCCCAGGGTCCAAGGCCCAGCCCAGCTCCACTGCTGAACAGCCTGAACCCCATCACCCTGGTAGTCCACATGGGTGTGCAGCCGCCCCCCATCTCCTCCTCCTCCTCCTCTCCCCTCCTGCCAGAGCCCCAGAACAGGAGGGGATTCCAGGGTGGGGACTGGGTGGACCCAGAGACCGGCCTTCTGGAATGTTCCCTGTCAGGCTGTGCGGGGCCTGGCTCTCTGAGAGCAGCTAGGCTGTAACCCGAGCCTCTGGTTAAGCAGATTTCTCCCGGGGCCAGGACCCCCTCTAGTTCTGGAATGCAGTTTGGGGCGTGGGGGTGGAGCTGGGAAGGGGCAACAAAGGGTGAAACCACTTTGAAATTCGGCTTCCTGCCCCCCTTCCTGCCTCCCCCCACCTCATCCAGAGCTGAACAACCCGCCCTCCCTGCCTGGGCCAGGACTTTGTTGGGCACAGAGAGGACTGTCCAGGCCTCCAGCAAAGCCTCCACAGGCCAGAGGTGCTGTTTCCACCCTAATCACCCCCATGCCCCATCTTCCTGGCCCAGCTGTACCCCCTGCAGCCTGAACCCCACCTTTGGCTCCCACGGGGCCATAGCAGGAGACCTAGTTCACCCACAGGATCCAGATTGGGTCCCAGAGGTTAAAGGTGCAGCTGACCAGGCCCATCAGGGATCCCCCTGCTGTGCCCCCTTCCCAGAGGCTGCCCCATGAGGCCAAGACCAGGGCCTTGGGGGACCTGTGCCTGCTCACGTGTCCCCGTGCCCAACCTCTAGGGCCTGCTCAACCAGGCTGGGCTGAGACTGGGGCTGTGGGCCACCCCCACCCTTGTCCATAAGAACCACTTCATAGAGTGAGGACAGAGGAGACAGGGCCTCTGCAGGCCCAGCTCTGCCGGCTGCTCAACTTCCAGCAAGAAAATAAGGGGGAGCAGGGCCTTCCTGATGGGGCAAGGGGTTAAGTCCCAGCACTATGAAGCTGTCCGCAGCCACTGCAGCACGAGTTCAATCCCCAGCCAGGGAGCTTCCCACAGGACGCAGCAGACCTCTCCTGTCTCCCTGCTGCTCCCCTCAGCAGTGTATTTCAGTCAATCTGCCTGTTCTGCTCCCCACTCTGTCTCTGGTGAGTCCTCTCACCCCTCACACCTCTGGCCTACACCCCAGCTCTTGTATGCATAAATAAATAAATCTTTAGAAAAGCAAAAGAAAATAAGGGGGTGCAGGCGCTAGTTCCTCTCCTCCTTTGGCTATCCTGAGGGAGAGGGGGAGAGGGGGAACAGGGGGGCAGGGTGCCAGGTGAGACCTTATGGGGAGAAGCCAGGGCCTTTGGGATGGGCCAGTCATTGGTAGGCATGAAAGCAGGGAACCAGCCAGCAGTACATGCACAGGGCACACACCTGCCCCCCAGAGCCCCCAGGCCAACACTAATAACCGAACCCCTGCAGGGTCCTCTGAAAAGCCCTGCCGGAGGGTCTGGCCTCACTCCTTGGGGCTGTTTCTCCCTCTCCCAACCTCCCCTCCCTGCTGACCAGAGAACCCCTCTCCTTCCACCCCCATCCTCCCTCGTCCTTCCTGCCCTCCAGCTGTTGAACTCCACCTCACCCCCCAATTCCCTGGCAGACACCCCAAGTCAAGACCATCCTCTCTGGTTTCAGGGCGACCTGCAGAGGTCATGCAGTTCAGGCCTCCAGCCCCTTCCCGGGCTGCCGTCCTCAAAGGCCTCCTGAGGCCAGGCCGCGGGGATAAGGGCCCTTTGGAGTAAGTCCCCAAATGTGGCAAGAAAGCAGAGACAGAAGCCACCTGCTGGAGCGGCCTGGGCTCTGCGGCCCTGAGGTGGGAGGTCACGGGTGGGGGGGCGGGGGGGGGGCTGCGCGTGGGCGGGCTGAGAGCCTGCAGCCACCGCTGGGGCCTGACCCTTTCCAGGGCTCACTTCACCCCGCCTGGGGGCTCCTCTGGGCTCCCCCAGACCCCCATGCCGTCCCTGCACAGCACTGCCTGCGCTGGACAGCTCTGTCTCCACCGCCCTGCGCCTTCTCATCTTCCGGAGGAGCCAGAAACGAATGAGGGAAGGAAGAGCCTCTCCACAGACTGCTCCTCACAGGAAGGAGCGAGAAGTGAGGTGCAGATGAGGGAGGGGTGGATGGGGGAGCGTCTCCAAGACGCTCATCCTCAGCCACAGAGGGAGCCGTGAACGAACGAACGAACGAACAAACGAATGAACGAACGAACGAGCGAACGAGCGAAGGCCTGAATGAAAACCCCCTCCTCCACCTGCCCCATGATGGGCTTTCCTGCCCTTGCAGATCGTGCCCTCCTCCAGGAGAATGCTGCCCCCTCCCCAACCTTGCTCTGGTCATTAACTCAATGCCTGGACTTGCCTGGTTAATGAATAATTAAGCTGGACAAGGTCTGACCTCCAGCTGACCTTGAGCCCCCCTCCTCCTCCCTCATTCAGATATGCGACCACTTCAGAGTGACCCTTTTCTCTTCCTCCCTATTGGTGGGCTCTGAATCCTGGGGAAATGCCAGACCCAGAAAATCCCTGCCCCAAAGCACCCCGCCCCCACCTGCCCCTGAGGTTGCCTCCCCCAGATGGATTTTGTGGGTGTGGAGACTCCTTTCTCTTCACACTCTTTGCTGAAGCCCAGAAAAGCAGAACTGAGAGCTCATACGGGTCTCAAGCTCATACGGGTTTCTTCACCCGTGCCCCCCAAGCTGCCTCTTCCCCTCACCTCCAAGCCCCACCACTGGGCCTCGGTTTCCCCATCTGTCCCACAGGGAAGCTGCATTCACGTGACTCGTCTCATGATGCTGTGGTGACAGAGAGAGCCAGGGGACATGGGAGGCCTCTGTGTCATGCGGAAAACGGGGTCTCAGAGCAGTGAGGGCCTGAAATCAGCAAGCTCGGCAGGGCTGGGCGGCTCACACCCTCTCTGCGGCCGCAGCGCCAGCCTCGCCACCTGCCATGGCGGCCCTCGCAGTGGCTTTGGCCAAGATTCTCTTTTGCTCTGTTTCATTCATTCAGGCAGTGGCTATGCTAGGCAGGGCTCAGCTAGAGGGGCCCCTAGGGAACACAGCCACCCAGGCAGCTACGGTGCAGAGCAATTTGGGTAAAGGGGCAGTTTCACAGAGGAGAGGGGCACCTCCCCTACCTACGAGGTGAGTGGGGACATGGAGGGCCACACGTGCCAGAGGGGAGTGGAGAGAAAAGCGGAGGCAGGGCCTCCTGGCGGGAGTAACGGATGAGTGCCCCACAGCCAGAGAAAAACCTGCAGGGAAAATGACCCAGTCCCTTTGGGTTGGCTGCGTCAGACCCGGGAACTACAGGTAGGCCTTGGCAATCTGTCCAAAGACAGTGAGGGGCAGAGTCTGCCCTTGGGGAGGGGCGTGGTCGGCTGCACTCTGGGAAGATGATTGGCTGCTGCTGCAAGGCCCAGGGATAGGAATAGAACAGAGACAGAGCCTGAGGCCTTTGGGGGCCACCCCAGCAAGAGGTGTAGGCCTACCTAGGGTGGCTGGCAGGGGAGGGAGAGACGCAGATTTGAGAGCTATTAGAAAGTAGGATCATCCAAACCTGGTGACTGAGTTTAACTCGGTCAAGATGGAGGAACCAAGACCAGGTTTACTTAAGCACTTGAACCACCAAAATTTCAGGAAAATAGGCCTCCCTGGTGGCGCAATGGGTTAAGCACAGCAGTATGAAGCTACCCAGAGCCACTGCAGTACAAGTTCAATACTGGTCAGGGAGATTCCCACATGGCGCAGCAGACCTCTCCTGCTTCACCGGCTGCTCCCCTCAGCAGTGTACTTCAGTCAATCTGCCTGTTCTGCTCCCCACTCTGTCTCTGGTGAATCCTCTCACCACCCCACACCTCTGCCCTGTACCCCAGCTTGTATGCATAAATAAATATTTAAAAAAAATTTTCAGGAAAATAAATACACGAAACAGGGATTTTCAAGAAAGAACCATCAGCGAGGATTACCGGGAGCAGCGCCTGGTACTCACACAGAGCTGCCCCCACGAGCCAGCCTGCAAAACTCAGAATTCACAGACCAGGTGGGCACTCGGAGACATCTCACACTGAGGTGAGGAATAATTAGCCCTAGTTTTGCTAAAAACCCACCTAACAGATCAGAAGGCAAGACCCCAAAGATCAACGGGTCCCCGATAATTTAACTGCTTCCCAGGGCAAGATTTATACAGAAGACAAAAAGACCCAGAATTCACAATGCCTGGCATACAAGAAAAAATTAGCAGACATGCAAAGAAGCAAGAAGACACAACCAGAAAGAGACTAATCAATTCACAGAGACCCTGACCTGACCCAGACCTTAGAACAGCAGAGAAGATCCTAAACCAGCTGTCTAACTGTATTCCACATTTTCAAAACGCTAAGTAGAGACATGAAGGTATAAAAATAGACCCAATTTGAACTTTTAAGAGTTGAAATTGTCAATGTCTGAAGATGAAAAATACACTGAACAGGCTCATGGCAAATCAGACAAGGCAAAAGAAAAGGTTAGTGAATTTGAAGACATGGCAATAAAAAAGTTTGGAAAAAACCAAACAACTCTGTGAATTGTGGGATGATCCCAAGCTGCCCCCAGGAGCCCCAAGATAATGGCATTTTGACTCCCAGTCACTGACCTAAACTGAGTTATCTGAGGCCTGGTTTCCTCTATATTGTTTTGCTGAAGTTGAATTTCTGAGAACTTACTGAGAAAAGAAGAAGAATAGAAAAAATACATTGGAAGAAATAGCCGCCTAGCCTGCCCTGTACCTGGTTGCCTCACTGAAAAAAGCTCATTGGAAAAAATAATGGCTGAAAATTTTCCAGACCTAATGAAACCCGTTTCTGAGATCAGTGGCAGGTGAGTGGGTCCGTCGCTGGCCTGCGGCTATCACCTGCGGCCTTGATCATATAGACACGGGGGTGTGGGGGTGGGGGGCCTTGGGAATGTGGACACCTAGAGTGTGGGTGTGGGTGTGGGCGTGCCTAAGTGTGCACACCTGAGCCTGGACAGCAGGGCTGTGAGGAGGCTACCGGAGAAGCCTAGAGAAAGGAGCGTACAGGGCCTCCCTGGTGGCGCAATGGGTTAAGCGCAGCACTGTGAAGCTATCTAGAGCCACTGCAGCACAAGTTCGATCCCCGGCCAGGGAGTTTCCCACATGGCGCAGCAGACCTCTCCTGTCTCCCCACTGCTCCCCTCAGCAGTGGATTTCAGTCCATCTGCCTGTTCTGCTCCCCACTCTGTCTCTAGTGAATCCTCTCACCCCACCACACCTCTGGCCTACCTCCCAGCTTGTATGCATAAATAAATCTTTTTAAAACAAAAAAAAAAGGAAAGGAAGGTACAGAGACTTGCTTGCCAGCCTCCCAGCCCCCTGCGTGCCAGCCTGCCCGCTTGCCACACGCTCGCCTATGACCGGCTCTTGTGACTCACCTGATGGTGGCAGGGAGCGCGGGCACTGGCGACAGCTCGGCTCTGACCTGGGGACCAGGCTGGGGCACCCTTCTCTGAGGAGGAAGCCTGAGAAGGGGCAGACGGTGGGCTCAGGTGGACAGGGCCTGGGGGGACACAGCCAGCAGGGGTGTCCAAGAGCAGCCGTCACGCTGGGCCTGGGGTGCAGAAGATGACAGTGTGGAGGAGGAAGTTGCAGAGTAAATCAAAGAGGCATCAGGATTTCTGCCCTGCCACCATTAGAGTCAATGATGGGCGCCTGCGGTCCCGCACGTGCGCCTCGTGGTGGCGTGCGCATGCGCGAGCGGGCACAGCGGGCCCTGGAGAGACACTATATAAGGGCGGCGTCAGAGACGCAGCGGCGGTGGAAGCAGAGGCAGAGGCGAAAGGAGCAGCAGCGGCAAGAGCCCAGGGAGCGTGAGGATTTGCCGGGGGCTAGGGCGCCTGCCAGCCTCCTGGCCCCCCCGGCCCCCCTAGCCTGCCCTGTACCTGGTTGCCTCGCTGGAAAAGCTCATTAAAAGCCTAAAAAGCCACCGGGGGCTCCAGGACGACTCCTTGACCGTCTGCCTGAATCACAGGGAACCTGCCTGGTGCCTGCTGGTGCAACAGAAGTCTAGGAGGTCACGGATGTGGGGGGCACTGCCAGGGAGAGTTGGGTGCCAGGGCCGCCCCTGGACACACTGTCAGCTAATGGAGAGACGAAGCCGGGAGGGCAGCAGGGGAGAAGGGACATGCTGGGGGGCTGGGGGGCGGGGGAACAGGAGGGTGATGTTGGGATGCAGTGCTGTGAAAAGAGATTGACCTGAGCATCCATGCTGTCGCTCAGAGGGGAAGTTCGGGGCCCCCAGCTTGTCCCAGGATGGGCTACAGAAAGAGAAAGCAAGAAGTGAGGAGTCTTGGGGGTGGGGGGGCTATGAGGACAGAGGGTTCCAGAAAGGGCAGCAGTATAAGGATTTCCAGGACACTGGGGCTAGATGGGAGGGGCAGAGGGGTGTATGTCTGGATGTCAGACCTCAGCGGTTGGGGGGATGGTGCAGGGCTGAAGCCGAGGCCCCCAGGAAGACAGGAGGCAAGGCGGGGTGGTGTACCGACTGCCCAGGAGGGTTTCGGGCTGGAGAGAACATTTCCCTCCACACGTGTGAGAATCCACACGAACATGGATTCTAAAGCCAATAGGCTGAAGCAGGTGTTTGTCCTGAGCTAGGGAACGAGGCGAGAGGAGAAGCACATGACCAAACCCACATGTCCATAATGAGATGTTTGTCCTGTCATCTAAGTAGGTTTTTCTGCTAGAAAGTTTATTTCTGGGGCCTCCAGAAGGGGTTGAGTCTCAGCACTACCAGCAGCCACTGCAGCACAAGTTTGATCCCCGGCCAGGGAGCTTCCCACAGGGTGCAGCAGACCTTTTCTGCCTCCCCGCTGCTCCCCTCAGCAGTGTGTCTCAGTAGATCTGCCTGTTCTGCTCCCAGCTGTCTCTGCTGAGTCCTCTCACCACCACCATCCCCACACCTCTGGGCTACACCCCAGCTCTTGTATGCATAAATAAATATTTTTTAAAAAGTTATTTCTGATAAAAACCCTAACCCTGGGTCATTCCCCAAGTCTCACTCTCTGAGGCAGTTAGGGAGCGGAGCCTGCAGGGCCCCGGCCGACCTCAGCTCAAAATAATCCAAACACTCAAGGGCCATGTCTTGGGAAGGCCCATTCTGGACCCTGAGAGGCCCCCCAAATCCTCAGAGGATGAGGAGCTGTGCCAGGGTGAGCAGGTGACCCCGAGGACAGGGGTGCAGAATCACGCGGGGTGAGCGAGCTGTCGAGGTGGTGGGGGGAGAGGCACGCTGTGTGGGGGCATCAGACAGATTCGGAGTCACGGTGGGGGGGCATCGCCACCACCCAGGAGCACAGCTTGGGGATGAGCCAGCAGCCCCACTGCCTCGGACAGCCCCGGCCCGCCCCTGGTTCTGAGTCCAGAGGCCAGGCCTACGGGTGAAGAGGAGGCAAGAGGAGCCAGGCCCCACGGCCTGATCACCGGAGTCCATGCTGGAGCAGGAAACAGAGGCCGGCGGGGCTCGGGGCAGCACATGGACAGCCTCCGCCATTAGGGCCTGGGGGCCTCCGCGCATTAGGCCACCTGCTGTCTGCTGCCCGACGGCCCTGGGGGCCTGGGGGTCCTCCAGGGGCCCTTTCCCTGGACCCCAGCTGGACGCAGGGGGCAGTGGGCAGTCCTGGCCAGCATCCTCCATGAGCTGCAGCAGCCAAGCCCCATCTGTTCTCTGCACTCGCGGGTGCTCCCTCGTGAGTGTGGGACTCCACACCCAGGGCACCTGAGAGTCCGTCGGGCACGTGCAGGGAACAAACTGACATGCACAAAAGTAAGCAGCCGCAGCAACGTGCATGTGCTTGGGCCCACGTGCATGCTCAGAGGAGTTACCGGGTGGGGCTCCCAGCACAGAGGGGACGAAGCTGCAAAGGGGATGCATGCAATGTGTCCCCCTGCACGCACAGATCACGCACCCAGGATGCAAACATACATCAGGCACCCAGCGCCCTTCAGGCACGGCCTGCAGCTCCCGCTTCTCCCAGACGCCCAGTCTGAGCGCTGGGACATGGTCAACCACACACCGCGGGCACCGAAAACCCAGGGCAGTCCAGTGGACACAGGCCCCTGCACTGGCACACACAAAGCTCTATGTACACACGTGTGCAAACAAGATGCCACTCACAGTCGGAGCCAGTCACACGCACACGCAGAGGCCACTACGTGTGCAGTCATGCGCATACACAGATGCTGAGATTTACACACACACAGGAGCCCGCAGACACACGCACATCCTCTGCATGTGTACCCGCACGCTCCAAACAGCCCAAGCAATGGCGCTCACACACACTTCTGCACACACAGGCAAGTGCACGTGTGCTCGCACACACTTCTGCACATGCACGTGCACACTGGCAGGCCACACTGAAAGCTCCAGGCCCCGACAGCAGCGCAGGGCCAGCACACAGGGCTTGCTGGGCAGACCATCCGGGCACAACCTGGACAAAGGCTCAGAAGCAATTGGGCATCAGATCAGCTACTGCCCGCCTCCGCTCACCTTCAGGGCACAGAGCAGGTGCCATGTCAGATACTCGCAGAGGGTGAGGCGGGCGGGAGGGAGAGGGTGTCACGGAAAGGCATGACCTGGTAACCAGCAGGCAGGTCTGGTTTCAAGTCTCAGCGCTGTCCACTCCTGTGTCGCCCTTTTCTTCCCTGGCAGCGGGGAGACCAGATGGTCTCAATGCCCCAGTGCCATGGTTGGTCCTTGGTGGCCCCTCCAGCCTGGCAAATCTGTGGTGCCAGGGCTCCCGGAACTGGCAAGGTGGACTCCCTGGAGCTGGCGCCAGGCCCTCAGCCCCCCACAGCCCGGGATCCCCGGGACTGCTGGGCAGTCCTGTGACCAAGCCAGGACACTCTCACACTAGCCTTCCACCAAGCAGGTGCGCTTGCTCTCACCCACGGGCTGCGGCTGTCCCGTGGGCTACTGGAGGCCCGAGGACAGGGCCCTTGGCACTTTCATTGAGGGGCAACACTCAGACACAGCAGTGCATCCTGGGGGTTCAGCTGCATGAAGTTCACAAGGTAAACCCACCTTATAATTTGCCGGCATCCAAGTCTAGAAGCAGGCGCCAGCCAGCCCCCCAAAGCAGCCCCATCCCAGCCTGCCCCTGGCATTCCAGGCAGCCTGCAAGGGGGCACTTGGTCTCCTCAGCTCAGGACCCATTGTCCCAGCTCCCCATCTCTTCACATCAGCGAGGGTCTCTGCACCCCAGAACAGGGAGGCAGGAACAGCACACGCAGCTGGGCCTCACCCTCTCACCCACCTCTCAGTATCAGGGAGGAGACCTTGCTGTGGATCTTGAGGACCACCTCTGGGACCCCACTTGGGAAGAGAAAGCTAGGAGGGGAGCACAGAGCCCCTGAATCACTCTGCAGGCCTGCCCTTTGGCTGAGTACCACCGAGGGCTGAGTTCGGGAGTCGGGAGCCACTGGCTTGCTGTGTGGCAGTGGACAAGGCAACGCCCCTCTCTGAGCTCAGCTTACTCATCTATAAAGTGGGGACCTGACACATCTGGAGATGCCAGGAAGAATCAGTGGCATAAACGCCAAATAAATCCCCATCTCTTCCCCAGGTAGTGCAGCGACAAGGCAGGCACTCCTGAATCCCGTAGTTCTGTCTCTTGGCAAGTGAGACACAGGAAAGATGGCCCCAGTCTGCAGAGGAGAAAGTGAGGCCCACAGAGGTCTTGAGTTTCCCTGGCTCTACCGTCTGTCCCTGCACCCCGCTGCGGCCTGGGCCGGTGGCCCGTCTGTCCACACCAAGGTCAGCCCGGCTCCCCCGGGGCAGGGCTTCAGCTGTGCGGGCCGCGAGATGCCAGGCCCCTTGGCTGGGGGAGGAGGGGGGAGCGGCGGGGGCGCCTGTCCGCGCCGGGCTGGCTGCGGGTCGATAGGGCTGCGGGATGAATGGGCGAGGAGAGAGTGGAGCGGCCAAGGGAGGCGCGAGGAGGAGTGGCGGGGAGGATGACGGAGGAGGGGATGGGGGAGGGGATGGGGGAGGGGATGGGGGAGGGCCCGCCCTGGCCCCCTCTCCCCCTCCCCTCCCTTCCCCTCCTCCTGGTCCAGCGGGGCCCGGCCCGGGTCTGCAGCCGTCAGCGCCGAGCGCGGCCCCGCGGCCCCGCCGAGGGATCGATAACTAATTTCACCGCAGCAGCCGCCCCAGTTTTTTCCCGATAATTGTGCGCCGGCAACTGCGAGCGAGGCCCCCAGCCCGGCGCGCGGCCCCCGCCCGCGCCCGATCAATTGACACCGCCACCGGGCGGCAGGAAAACTCATTTTTCTCTCCCTCCCCCGCTCCCGGTGGGCGCGGGCTAAGCTCCGCCTCGGGCGGGGGCTGCGAGCGGGCGGGGCCGGGGGCGCGGGCCGTCCCCCGACGGACTCGCGTTTGGAAGGGAGGCCTGCAGTGAATCGGTGCCTCAGTTTCCTCGTCCACAGGTGGGGGGCGTGGCCGGAAGCCTCTGGGCTCGACTGAAGCCTCGGCTACCCCGGCTGCCCCAATAGAGGGCAGGCCTGCACCCATGGGGTCTAATCCAGCTTCCAACGCGAATCACTGTGTGACCTTGGACTCGTTCTTCCCTTTGGGCGCTCCCCGGAGCCTCAGTTTCCCATCTTCCCAAGGCGGCCTGGCCCAATCCTTGGGGGCCTGAGCTGTTGATGGGAGGCCGTGTGGGGGGGGGTCCCCAGCAGGTGCCCATAAATGTGGACTGGCCCTGGCCAGCAGGAAGGACATCTTCATTCTGTACCCCTGAACACCTACTGTGCACAGGCCCGCTCTGGGGCTCTTGGCGTGGGGACCTGCCCTTTTGAGGAGGCAGCCTGGATAAACACACTGGGGGCATCACAGCCAGGAGATGGAGAGATGTAGAACCACCCTGGAGAAAAATTAAGCAGGGCAAGTGGGACAGGAGGTGGGGAGAGGGTGGTGCAAAGGCAGAGCAACCCCCCAGCCCCCCAGCGCGGGGGAGGGGCGTCCTCAGAGGCCCCTCCACGCAGCAGCTCGGAGTGGGGCTCCCAAGTGCTGCTGCTCAAGGTCACAAGAAACCTGCAGAATTGGCATCTCTGAGGAGGGAGAGCAGAGGAGGGAGATGTGGGGTGGGGGAGTCCCAGGAGCGCCAGCAGGAGCATGCGGTGGGGGCCAGAGGAGGCTCAGAGAAAGGGGGTGCAGGTCGGGGAGAAGGGAGGACTGAGCGCCATGGCCAAGGAGTTCTGGAGGGGCAGCGGCTGCAGGGACTCAGGCTGCGCCCCTCGGCCACTGAGGCCTACAGGACAGAGGTGGCCCTGCGTCCTGCCTCCAGACCCCAGGAAGCATGGGGGGCCTGAGAGGAAGGGAGGAGAGAAGAGAGGAGGAGTGGTGTTGGGGGCAGTGGCTGGGCAGGGGGCTGCTGGAAGGCCAGCCAGCTTCCTCGGAGGCCTTGCTGTGTCAGGTCATCTTCTGGAGGACTTGGGTCCACTCGGCCACCAACCTGCTGACCAGGCGTGTCCCCCCCTCTCCTCCCAGACCTGACAGTGGGGTCTGGAGACTCTCGGCGGCTATGGGGGGGCCCGGCAGGCCGGAGCAAACTACAGGACTCAGCCTCAGTTTCCTCATCTGAAAAATGAGGCTTTGCCCTTCTGTCCTTCTGTCTTCCGTCCAGTTCCCCACGTACCTGCCCGCCGCTGCGTTGGGAACAGTGCCTGGGCAGAAATGAGAGGGCCGCCAGCAGAAGGGAACCCCGCAAAGGGGAGGCTGCGATGCGATGCGCTGCACGCTGGTCTCCGAGATAGCCCCGCCCCCTGATAGCCCCGCCCCCTGCTAGCCCCGCCCCCTGCTAGCCCCGCCCCCTGATTTCCATCTGGCTCCCCCACCACCCGTGCACCCTGCACTGACCTTGGCGGGGCATGGGCCTGGGTCCCCACCTCTCCCTCCCTCTCCCTATGACCCCACACTTTCTCTTGAGGTGCGGCCCGAGGAGCACTGGATTGGGAGTCAAGACGGGACTCGGGCCCGCTGGGTGCCTGCGCAGGCCTCTTGCCCTCGGCTGGAGTTGAGGGCCTGGCTCCTGGCATCTCATCCTGTCCCTCAGTCCCCGGGGAGGTGAAAGAACAGACGAGGATTCACTGGGGCCCCAGCCATGAGGCAGGAAGTGGGGTGAGCTCTGGTCTGTCTGACCCAGGCCCCACCCACACCCCACCGGCACCCCCACCCCCACCCCACCCAACGCCACCTGAGCCTGTGGGTGAGACCTGCCTGTCAGGCAGGACTGAGGATCCTGGAGGACCTCTGGCCACAGCGGGGAGCCAGCTGCCTCCCTTCCCCAGCCCCGGGTTCCCACCTGTCAGATGGGCCTAGGGGCAGCTCAGCAGGTGCCAAGCAAGCAGGAGACTGAGGCTGTGCTGAGCCTCTCTGTATCCCCCATCGAGCCCTTCCAGGAGGCCGAGCGGCCCCTTTTATGCACAGCATCTTCCGGAGGCTGGAGAACCCACATTCCAGGCACAGGGCCGGGCCGGGTCAGCTGACAGAACTCCATGGCTCCGCCACACCCCGGGCCTTCGGAATGGGCCGCCCGGAACCCCCTGGGAGCCGGCCCGCCTGGCCTCAGACCGAGGGGCACACTCCATGGCCAGGGAGCAGCGGTGGGCGCCGGGCTCCACCTCGTCTGACATCAGGGCAGCCACCTCTGGCCCTCGTCCTGCAAAGAACATCTCATGTGCCCCCCGCAGCTGTTAAAGCCCCCAGTCTGGGGTACTTTGTGATGGCCATCCTGGGAGACCAGCACACAGTATGCCCCCCAATTTATAGCCAAAGAAACTAAGACCTCAAGAGGCAAAGGACTCACCCAAGGTCACACAGCTAGGATGTGGCAGAGACCAAATTCAAACGGGTGTTTGGGAGCAGAGTGCAAGCTCGTGACACCAGAGTACTAGGGGCCAGATGAACCTTCAGCCTGGGGGTCCAGAATTCCCCGTTCTCCTCTCCCAGGTTTGGGAGGCCCCTCCCTTCCTCCAGAACCACCTCTTTATGCTGCCCGGATTGTATTTGGCCAGGCAGAGGCCCCTGTAGCTCCCTGCCTGTGGGCCTGGCTTCACCTCTGCTGCTGCAGAACTGAGCTCTCCACTTATGCTCTCCCTGTCCTCTGAAGGCTCTCCTTCACCAGCCACGGAGACAGTGCGGGCTCGCTCGCTCGCTCTCTCTCCCCGCCCCCTTCTCTCCCTCTCTCTCTGCACAACCCCTTTTGGCAGCCATTCTGAAGCTGTCTCTGTAGCCCTCTGTAATGCCTGCTGCACACCAACTGCAGAGCAGCCTTGGGGCACTGCCTGCAGACCACCCCCATCCCTGCAGGCTCTGCTGTGGCCCCGGTCTGGGCCCCCTCCTTCCCCACCAGTGGTCACACACACATGGTCTTGCTGACTGTGCCCCCTGCAGTGGGGTCTAGCGTGGTCTCTGTTTTATGTACTAGGAGCTGGGGCCCAGAGAGGGGTAGGGCTCTGGCTAAGGACGCACAGCAGCGGGCAGCAGGGCTGACGTCCATCCTGCTCCTCAGGACCCGGCTCTACCCATCAGAGGCTAAGCTCAGAGATGGGGTTTATTCCAAAGTGCTGTCGCTGAAGCAGTCCCTTCCCAGAGAGCAGGCTGTGACGCTGGGTGAAGGGCAGATCCTGGGCATGGTCTTTGCGCCAGGCTCCTTGCTGAGTAGTGTCGGGACAGGCGCCAGGAGGCGGCAGGGGCTAAGGTCAATAATGGGGAGATTTGACTGAGTCTAAAGGGGAAGGCTTCACGCAGGGAGTGCCCTCAGCTGAGACCTGGGGAATGAGCAGGAGTTACCAAAGGAAGAGGGAGGGAACAGCATTGCAGCTTGAGGGAACAGTATGTACGAAGGGTCTGTACAGGAAGGGCCATGGGGAGGAGAAGGAGCAGAGAGAGAAGACCTGGGTGGCAGAGCTGGAGAAGGCTTCTGGAAGAGACTGGACGATCTCCCAAAGGCAGGGCCATTTCAATACTGTCTTTACCCAGCAGAGGTTTGTGCCTAGCAGACCCCATGCAGTTGCTTGCCATGTTGTGGCAGCGAGAGCCTCAGCCCAAAATCAGGTAGAAAAGCAAAAGTTTGGCACCTTGTCCCCAGGGGGGGACTTGCGGGGTTGGGGGGAGTGTTAGCTGCATGTCTAATCTGGCGGAGGGCAGGAAGGACCAAGCCACAGAACAGCGACAGCATCATCCAGTCCTTATTTCAAACCAGGAGGCCCCCAAAGATTCCTGCTTGTGCACATGGGGTTTTACAGGCGAGGAAACTGAGGCCCAGAGAGAGGAAGTGCTTGGGCCCCCGGTGACCTTGCTGGTTCTTTCCTTGACGAGCATTCCCTGGACACCCGGCCGGAGCTGTGCAGGGGCTGGGAGACAGAGATGAGAAGACAGACCTGCCCCGTAGTGCAGGTACCCTGGAGTCAGGCGGAGAGGGAGAGGGAGGGAGGGAGGCGGGAGGGAGGGAGGCAGGAGAGGGGAATAATAATGACAAAATTATACTTACTGCGCATTTTCCACCGCCAGACAAGGTGTCAAGCCGCTGTAAACAGCATCTCATTAACTGCTCCGGCGCTCAAGGAGCTGTTGTGCCATTCTACAGATGACAGGCTCAAGGCTGGAGACGCAGAGGGACCCGCCTCCCCCACCCTGCCCTGGGCTAAGGGCCAGCCACGCCCCTTCCCTTCTGACCAGACCCTCCCACACCCCCTTCCCCAGCACCAGGGCCCAGGCAGGAGCTGGGGAGCTGGGGGGGGAGGGGCTGGAGGGCGAGGTGGGGGGAGGCTGGGGACCGAGGGGAGGCAGCCAGAAGCGTGCTGGGCTGGGCTTCCTCTGGTGACACTGGCGGTCTCTGCCCCTTCCCCCATTCAATGAGGGGCCCCGGCTGAGCGATGGAGGTCGCGGGGAGGTCAGGGAGGGCGGAAGGAAGGAGCAGAGGGTGGGGCTGCAGGCTGCAGGCACCCACCTTCCTTCATGCTCTGGCTCTACCCTCCCCCTGGACAACAAAGCACCCTCCGCAGGTCCACCGTGCAGGGGAGGAGGACCTGGAGGCCCTCAGGGAGGCAGTCTCGGGCCCCCCATCACCAGGTGCGGGGATGGGGTGCTGCAGGCCCATCCTGCCTGAGCGGTGCGCTCAGGCTTGGGGCCCCCCTTCAGTCCTTACTCCACAGGGGGCTCCCGAGCGCCTACTCTGGCTTTGACCCGGGGCTGGGCGCTGGCAATGGGGAGCACCAGGCATTCTGGGTTCTCGCCCTCCAGAGTCCGTGGCCTCAGTGGAAGGAAGGACGCGCAGGAGTGACGATGGCACAGTGTGGCCCACGCTGAAAGCCGGGGTGCACAGGAGGCACCTGGGGCCACAGGGAGGGGAAGGCACCCAGAGGGGGTGGCAGTCAGAGAAAGCTGCCCGGGGAAGGTGATAGTTTCCCCAGACTGAAAGACTGAGATGGGGCTGGTCAGGGAGGAGGAGAAGGAACAGGGTGCCAGAAAGGGGGGACAGAGAGCGACAATCTGAACGTGTCTCCAGGGCAGTGGGGCTTAAGCAGGAGATGACAGGTCAAAGGTGAGTGTCTCAGCATGTCCATCTGGCTGCACACGTCCCCCACAAACACACCTGTACACGTGTACCTGTCCACAGATCCCTGCGTGCCAGTCATGGGGGGGCGCCTCTCGTGCCTGGCCCTGGGCCGAGCTCTCCACAAACTTGGCATTCCAGGTAGACAGGCCCTCCAGGCTCTATTCTCAGCATTTTGCAGAGAAGGAAACTGAGGCTCGGAGAGATAGAGGGGCTTGCCCAGAGATTCACGTGCAGACTCTGCAGAGTAGGCAGCGCCCGTGCTGCTGACCACTGGACTCTGAGACCCCTGATGAAGGTGGACAGGGGCAGAGACAGCCCAGAGGGGCAGGCGCTCTGCTGAGAACACCCTCACCTTTCTCCCACTAACCTTGCACGTCCCTCCCTGCAGGCCCCGCCCTCGGACTGGCCCTATTCTTTTCCTGGAGATACTGTCCATGGAAAATCCAAGACCAAGGCTCCTGTGTGAGCCAGTGGCCTTATCAAGCTCCCACCCCTGCCCCTCGGCCTTTAATCCTGTACAAAGTAGGGGCATGTATCTTATTTCTTTTCCTTCTGGAACATCAGAGCTGGCTAAGGCCTGGCAGAAGAGCAGACACCACCCTTCTGTATGAGTTTCCTATTGCCACTATAACAACCACAAATTCAGTGACTTAAACAACACAAACTTTTACAGCCTGGAGATCAGCTACCCCGAGTCAGGGTGTCCATAGGCCGGCGCCCCTGCGGGTCAGGGGAGAATCCATTTCTTCGTTTCTCTTTCTAGCTTCTGGAGGCTGCCCACACCCTATGGCGTGTGGCCCCATCGTCCTTCTACAAACCAGCAGCCCCTTGCAATCTCTCTGACTCTGACATATTCTGACTACAATGACCAAACCCCTCCCAGCCTGACTCCTTTCCCCAAACTCCACACACTGACCAGGATGGGGTGGGGCTCGCTGCTGCCACTGAGAAGGCAGGGGACACTGGAGAGGGGTCAAGCTGCTCTTCTCTGGCTCCAGACCTGATGGCCCCACTCCCTTGCAGAGGGAAGGAAGAATTGAAGTTTGAGTTGATGGGGATCCCCATATCCTGTATGGATTCCCCTAGGCCTGAGAGGTACCTCCTGTGTTTGGGGAGCAGTTCCGGGAGCCACCAGGCTCTCCACCTCCCTAGGGGTGGGGAGAGGGGGCGTCAAGGAGCAGGACTCCGGGACCTGGGACCAAGGGTCTTCCCAGGGAGCTGGCAGCTGGCAGTCCCTGCTCCGCCATGAAGCTGCTGGACCACCCATGGGGGGTCTCACTCCTTCTCTAAGCCAGTGCCCACTTGGGAGGGGATAATCATGAAGCTTGCCTCCTGGGTTGGGGGAGAGGGAGGAGGAGATTCAGTGCAACTTGCTGAGCACGTATTACATGTTAAAAGTGATTCAGGATATTGGGGACAAACCAGTGAAACAGGCAGACAAGGGCTTTTTGGAGCCTTCACTCTACCAGGAATGCGGCGACATCTCTGCCCGGACCTGGAGAGGAGGTGACAGAAAGCAGAGCCGCTGCCCTCCCACAGCTCAGCGAACAGCTAATGGGAGCAAGAAGTAGATCTTTGCGTTTGGAGACGGGGCCACATGGAGACTGGCTGTTACCACAGCATCACCCAGCGAGAGCTAACAAGCACTTTCTCCCAGCTGGCTCCAGTTCTGGTGGATTCCCTTATTGTCTGCCATCTTTCTGCCCGCCCTCTCTGGACAGCCCTAGTGCCCAAGACCCCAGGCTGGAGACACCTGCAGACCAGCTGGCTCCACCCTCTCCCTCGATTTCCGCATTTCACTGGTAACTGAGGATAGGAGAATCAATGGCCCTGGACTCCTCCGGCTTAGCTCTGGCCCCGCCCCCACCCAGGACTCCTCCCCCTTAGCTCCTGGCCCCGCCCTCAACACCCCCACCCAGCCACCAGCCCTGCCCTCGCAGAGCTCCATCCTTGCTGCGTAGAACGACTGCACCCCAGTTACTGGAGCAGAGTAGGGGGCTTTAGGCTGGGGTATGGCATGGATAGAACTCAGGGTGCTCATGGATGGGGAAAAATTACATCTTTATTTTCACTCCCCTCTAACTACCATCTTGCATTTCCTTCGAAGATGAGCATCTCGACACACCCTGTAGTCAGCAGAACCTGCGGCTTTATTCCCCGCAGAAATCACTGTTATCTTCGGATCGCATCAAAGTTGATGCAGAATTCTCAAAATCTCGCTCGTCACTCCTTCCTTTTAGATCTGCTGCTAGATCTTGTTAATGCTTAACGAAGAAGTACATTTATTATTTCATCACAATGCGCTTTGAAAAAACATCTTGATAGCTGTATTTCACATTAATTGGTTTCCAGTGTAATCCTGTGTATTTGTTTTGCATTTTCAAGCAAGAAGGTTGTCAGGAAATGCCACAGTAGACAGAAAAAGTCAAGACTCCCTGTCTCCGCCCCCTGCGGGGACAGGGACTGGGGCCTTGGAGTCGGTGAGAAGCAAGGCCAGGAGCAGCGGTAAAGCGCGCGGGAGCTGTGGCAGGGGCCTGGTGGCCACAGAGGGCAGGTGGGAGAGAACAGAGCCCTCCCGTAGCCTTCAAGTGACTGTCTCGGAAGGTTCAAATCCCAGCTCGGCTACTTACATCTGGGTGGCCATGGGCAGGCGATTTAACCAATACTGCCCTGTTTCCCACTTTAGGAGTTCTTGTGGGGATTAATGGAGGGCTACAAAAATACATGACTTCAGTGCAAAGTAAAATATTAAATACATGTCAGCTATTATTATTGTTATTAACATGATGATGATGATTGTTGTTATTATTTTTAGCCAGGAAGTAGAGACTGTGCTAGGTCTCCTCTCTCCTCCTCCTTCACAAGAATAACACCACCCCCCACACCCCCATCTTCAGCTGGGTACATGGCTGCCTGACCTAGAGACTACATTTCCCAGTGTCCCTTGCAGCTAGATGGGGCCATGTGACCAAGCTCTGCCCAATAGGATATCTGCATAAGTGGCTTGGCTCCCTTCCTTGGAGGTTCCTCAAAGGAGGGGCGCGGGGGACACTTTTGCCCCTTTTTCTCCTTTCTGCTGACCAGAATGTGGGCACGGAGGCTGGAGCTGGAGCAGCCATTGTGCACTCTGAGGTTGAAGCTTTGTACTAAGGATGGCAGAGCAACACGACTAGGATTCTGAGTTCCCAATGACCAGGGAGCCCCATTCCAGTCCCAGGAGATCCAAAGCCACATGCACAAAGAAGGAAACGATGAGGGATGTGGAAAGAGCTACGGCAGCAATGAAGCCAGGGGCCTGGGAGCATGGTGGGAGGGAGGAAGGCTGATGCACTCGGGGAGAACAGGCCAAAGGAGGGAGCTATGGCCTGACAAATGAAAAGCAGGGGAGAGGACCCCCCCAAAGAAGGAAGAAGAACCCCGCCCTGCCAGGCACACAGAGAGGTGGCCCAGCCCTGCTGTTCAGATCCAGGGTGGAGTCAGGTGATCCCGGTCCCTGGTCAGGCGCCCCCTCCCCAGCTCTGGGACCTGGACAAGCCATCCCAGCCATTGCTGCCCCTGAGGCAAAAGACTCAGCCGACATCTGACACCTGGTGGGTGATGAAAGAAAGATGACTGCTTTAGAAGATTTCATCAGGCCCTGAAATCTTAGAGGGGGCAGAGCCTTGGGGGTTCTGGGAAGTTTTCACAATCAAGGAACATTCATGAGGGATGTCGGAATTTGACCAAGGTAGTGGGAAGAATTCTAGAAGAGCCGGCACAGGACCTCCTGCCCCCCCAGCTACATCAGGGCCCGTCTCCTCTGAGCCCAGCTTACCTTTCTGCATTTCAGCCTCTGGCCAGTCCATTTAGGGTAGAGTCTGGAATCCAGGCAGGGATTTTCTCTTAACCCCAGTTAATCCCTTTACTTCTCTGGATCTCACCCATTATGTACCCTCAACGGAGGAGTGGGGACTTTCAGAGCTGGATTTTGTGGGTTCCCAGGTCCTGCCAGGTCATCCTCAACCAGGGCCCTGGCCACACGTCTTGCTGCCCCCTGGCCTCTGCCACACCAACCTGCTCTTCCTCCAGCAAGTCGTTTTCTCTCACCCTCACACAATTCAGCCCACTCACTGTGCTGCCCGCCATTCGCTCTCTGCTTTCAATTCACCAGTGCCACTTCCTCCAGGAAGCCTTCCGTGTTGTCTATGGCTGGGTTAGCACCTTCTTTATGAGCTGCCTGTAGTTCCACCTTCCTAGTCCATAGATTTTGCTTTCTTTGTCTGTTTCCGCCACTAAGTGGTGACTATCCTGTCCACAGGGGTATTTGCCACACTCAGCACATATCTGGCACACTCTAGGTGCTCTGCAAACATTTGTTGAAGGAAGGAAAGAGCTGAATTAGTCCAGCCCTCCAAGACAGAGGAGAAAACAGGCTGAGAAGCTTGGCCCAGGGCGGCCAGGTCTCCTGCCTGCTGCCATCAGGGCGAGCCCGCCGTTCCGTCTCCCCTCTCCCCTCTGCCTGCCCAGTGCAGCCAAGCACAGAGTGGGGTGGGGGTGGGGCAGGAGGGCGTTGTGGACTGCATACCCACTACCCTGGGGAGGCAGGGGGAAAGTGAGCTCTGAGGTCTCTAGAAAAGCTGGGGCTTCAGAGGGGAGGCTGACCCTCCTATCTGGTTTGCCCCCCCGGCATCCCACCCCCAACTGCTCCAGTGGAAATACCTCCAACCCTGCCTCCTTACCAGTCCTCCACCGTGCCTGACCCCCTCTCCCCACTTGGGAAGGCACGAGAAGGTTCTTTTCAGGGCTGCACTCGCATCTGAGGTGGCACAGTCAGCGAGGTGGTGCTGGAGGTGGCTCCACGCATCTCTCCCTCAGACTCACACGGAGCCCGCTGGGGCTCACAGTCACGCTGCTCCTGTGTTCAATGTACAGAAACTCCCCAAAGGAGGGTGCCTGGGTCCTCCCACTCTTCCAGGGACCTCGGTTGGAGGCTTAGGTTGGATTCTAGACTGGGGGGAGGGGGCTCTGCAATCTGGACCCCTCTGGGCCCCGGGCCCCATCTGCATTCAGAAGGACAGCTCTGCCCCAGCCTGTTTCTCGGGGCTCCGGGAGGTGGAAGTCAGCTGGCACCAGAGGGAGGGTGGGAGGAGGCAGCTGCAGGGAATGAGGGGTCTCTGGGCCAGGTAACCCGGAGGCTGGGCCTTCTGGGGGTGTTGAGGGGCCAAACGCAAAGGCTGAAGCAGCAGCAGGGGGAGCTAGGAGTAAGGGCATGGCCCCCCATGGAGATGGGAAGAAGGGCCCCCCAGTTTTGCAATCCAAGGAGGATTACCAGAATCTAGGAGCCTGGGATTCTCACCACTGGGGACAGGAGGGGGCTCAGACTGACTTGCCCTCAAAGCTTATTTTACCAGGACTGAGACCCCACCCCACCCCCATGGGTGGCTGAGGTTGGGAGGTGCCAGGATGCCCTGGTGGAGCTCGCAGTTTAGAGGCCCAAGGGGGGAGCAGGGCTGCTTTTCCAGCAGGAGGTACAGCACGTGCTAGGACCCAAGATGGGGGTACCTGGAGCCAGGTGTGCCGGCTTGCCCCGGGCCAAGTACGAGCCTGTCCCGGGTGGTGGCGGCTGGAGACCCACGCTGGAGAGCCACGGGCACTTGAGCCTCGCTCCCCGACGGGGCTTGTGCCCTCCCCAGCCCTCTCCCTGCTGCCCTGCACGGGGCGGGGAGCCTGGACCGCCTCAAGCCCTTTCAAGCCGGCCTCCCTGGCTCTGGGGCGGCAGCGCGGGCGGGCGCGACATCAAAGACCGCCGCCCCGCCGGATCCGGTTGTGGAAGGGGCGGCGGGCAGGGGGAGCGGGTTTCGCGGCGGATTCTCCTTTCATCCCAGGGTTCGGCGAGCACAGACCTCCCAAGGGCCCCGCACGTCCCTGCCCCGGCCGGGCAAGCCCCTGCAGACCGGGGGGCCTGGAAAGCAACGGCCAGCGGGACTGACAGTGCCCTGGGCCCCCGCGGCCGTGCGACCCCAGGCCAGCCTCTGTGCTCCTCCCTGCCTGCGGGAAGGCCCAGCTGGGTCTTGAGGTGCAGCCCCAGGCCAGGGCTGCCAGGTGTTTGGGCCAGAGGTTCGACCAGAGTCAGCTGCCCCTGGGTACCTGCCCCCACCCATCAGCCCGCCCAGCTCTCCTGTGTCTCAGAGACCCTGCCCCTGTGTGGCCCAAGGGCGGGGTCTTCCCTTCCTGGCCTCAGCCGTGACATTGAGCCTCAGGGTGTGAGGCTGAAACCAGCCCTTCCCGAGGCCCCTTCCCCATCCCTGAAGGGCAGGGTGCAGCTGCAGCCTCTGTGTAACCACAGCAGGGACAATGTCCGCCAGCCCACGTCAGCCTCACTGCCCCTGCTCTGGCCGCCGGACTTCCTCTCTCAGGGGAACAGCTCAGAGAGGGGGCTTGACTTGCCCAGCAAGTGAGACCAGAAGATGCCCCCTGCAGAGGTTCCCACGGCCTCTCCGGGTCCATGCCCGCTGCCCACTGCCTGACCCCTGACCACTCCGGGTGCGGTGGGGCAGGCCGGGAATAATGAAGGCAGACACTGCATGGCACTAGAGCAGGCAGCCTCCCTGGGAGGCAGAGGGGCCTGCCATCCCCAATGTACAGATGGGGAAACTGAGGTGCCAGGCGGTCACACCGCCAACTCTGTAGCAGAACTGGGTATTGACCAGGAGCTTTTGCTTCTAGAGATTTTAGGCTTAGCCACTGCCTCTGGGATGAGAAGGCGGCTCCCCTGACCCCGGACACAAGGAGCCCAGAGAGAGGAGCCTTGTGCCCAGGAGACAGCGGAGGGGCTGAGGCCCGAGGCAAGTGGTCATCGCTTCACAGGAGCCACCTGGTTGGAATTTGAACCCAGCCTGCCTGCTCTTGAGCCCCAGAGAGGGGTCCCTCCACCACCCCCAGAGCAAACACCACAGTCACAGAGCCTTGAAGGGCTTCTCTGTGGGGGGACCTCATCTGCCAAGAGGGGGCAGCCTCAGAGGCCACCCCAGGATACCAGGTGCAATCGGCTGGTGAGATGGGCCGGGTGCCCAGGTAGCTGGCAGATGCCATCCAACCCAGAGATTTAAAATTCCTCCCTGGAAAATCAGATAATCAAGGAAGTCAAATACCGTGAAATGAGTGTCATCTCTGCCAGAGCCCCGGGGAGCACCGGGACCATCACAGGCAAGTGCAGCAGTGCGACCCTCCCCTGGTCTCACAGGCAGGGAAACCGAGGCATGGGACACAGTAGGAGATTCCCACAGAGAAGCTCTTGCCCTCTGCCCAGCATTTTCGGACAGCGTCCTGTGTGGGTCCCTGTACTCCAGGAGCCCAAGTTTGGCCAAAAGTGGCCCCTGGACACTAAAAATGTCACCATTGCTCAGATCTGACCCAGAAGGGCTTCCCTGAGGAGGGTACATCTACGCTGAGACCTGCTGTTAAACAGGAGTTGGTGAAACTGATAGGAACAGCATTTCAGGAAGAGGGCAGAAAGCATGTGCAAAGGCCCAGGGGCATGAAGAGTTTGGCTTAGGAGAAAACGGCAGCCACTAGCCTGCTGCGGAGTGGAGGAGGGAGAAGCCAGAAGGAGGCAGGGGGGCAGGACCTGGGCTTCATGGAGGACACCTCCACCAGGTCAGTGCTGGCTGGGGAGAGGGGAGTCCAGTAAAGTGGGGGTCAGGGCTGGCAACCAGACATCCAGCCCATGATAACCACCTAGGGGCACCCGGGACTTCAAACCTCAGGAGAGCCCCTGCGGGGAGCAGGATGGAGGCGTGAGCAGTCTCTAGTCAGCTCTAAATGCTGCTCTGTTAGCTGCTGAAGAAAAAGGAGGGAGATCAAAAGAGAAAATTTGCAAGTTCCCTCTGCCTCCATTCTAGTAAATCACCCAGAGCTGTGGGAAAGTGTATTAGGGTCTTAGCGCCACAAAGGTTCCAGGGGAATCTCCAGGTGGGCCTCATCTGATCCCCAGAAAGGACTGGACACCAGTGACCTGGTGCGCTCCAACCTGGAGCGCTCCACCCCTCATCCCCCACTCTCCTCCCTGGACCTAATCCACAGGTTTACTAAGGGGCCAAACACTGTGTGTGCACGTGTGTGTTTGCGACACACACACACACACACACACACACACATGTTCATGTTAGTTCAGGGTGCAGACAGGCCTGGCTGCCTGGGTTTAGATTCTGGCTTAGCCAGTTACCTGCTGTGTGACCTTGGGTGAGTGATGCAACCTCTCTGTGCCTCAAATTCTGAGGAGTAAATCAGTTGATCCCAGAAACCCCAGCGCATCGCCTGAAAGAGACCGTCCTTAGCTTTCGTCACAGGGTCCCATGGCCCCCCAAAGTTGAGCCCCCTTGACCAGAGCCGAGACCGCTTCCATAGTGCTGCAGTTCCATCTTGGCACAACTTTGGGGGCGCTGTCTGTGCCTGTCCCTGCGTGGCCTGGACAGGTGGGACGACGCTGTCCTGGAGACCCCCCATCGGTGCCCACGCGCGAGGGGCCAGGAGCCCCAGCTCACAGGAGCTCTTGCTGAGGCTGAGAACGCACCGACCCAAACCAGCCCCTGCCCGGGGAGGGGCTGGAGAGCAGATCTCCCAGGGGGCTTTGGGTCAACAAGACACACTGAAAATCAGCTTCTAACCCCACTGCTGCTCGCAGCCCCGGGCACTGCAACCGGTTGTGGCCAGTTCTCCCTGGCGGCAGGCGCAGGCCACCCCGGGGGCCCTGACCCCCAACCCCCTGCCCCGCCCCAGCTGGCCATGGGGCCCAGACCCCCTCCCCGTGAGTTGCGTCTCTGTCTGCTGAAAGGTTCCCGCAACCGACTCACCCGCCAGATGGGGGCTTCGCTGTTCCGTGTCAGGAGGGGGTGCATGGACCGCCAGTGGCCCCAGGGGACGGGAACCTGAGCCTGGGTGGCAGCACGGCTTTGAGGGCCCCAAGTGAATCGGCTGTGTGACCCCAGGCCGGTGGCCGCGCCTCTCTGAGCCTGGTACCTGTCACAGGGCTGAGCCTTGGCTGCCTCCACCAGTCTTTGCGATTAGGATGGGGCTGGGTGGGGTGAGGTGGGGGTGGGGCGGGGTGAAGATGGTCTGGGTGCACAGCGTGCATGAGGGGGTGCTGAGACCAGGCACCTGCACAGGCGCCCAGTACCCCCACTTGCTGCGGGCGCTGGCTGCTCTATCTACACAAGCGAATGACCTTGAAACAGCCTTCTGCGGCCTCCAGTTACACTGCGAAGTGAGAATGCAAAGTGCAGAAAGTGTGCGCAGTACAGAATGTGTGTAAAATGGGCTCTGTGAGCGTGCACTTCCAGGCATGTGCACGCACTACCTCTGGAGGACACACAGGAAAGCGGGGGAGACCAGGCTGTGGGGGCGGGCCAGGAGGAGCTTTCTTCTCCCCGATTTTCTCTCTCTCTTTTTTTAAAGATTTATTTATTTATACATACAAGCTGGGGTACAGGCCAGAGGCGTGGGGTAGCGAGAGGGTTCACCAGAGACAGAGTGGGGAGCAGAACAGGCAGATCAGAAACACACTGCTGAGGGGAGCAGCGGGCCAGGCAGGAGAGGTCTGCCGCGCCATGTGGGATTCTCCCCGGCCGGGCGTCACTGCTGCCGCTGCCGACAGCTCCACAGCACTTAACGGCTACGCCTCCAGGGAGGCCCCGATTTTTCCTCTTCCCGCCCCGCGATGCGGTGCCTTGTGCCTGTGCTCTCTGGTTACCACAGAGACGCCGCTCTGGGGTCCTGAGTCCTGCCTGGCGCTGCACCAGCTCCCAGAGGCCCATCACAGGGATTTGGGGTTTGGACCACTCCCAGGCCTAGGCCGACCTTTTGCTGCCTCCCAGAAGCCCTCCTGGACCCGCCTGTCAGCCTAGCATCGCCACGGCTTAGCATCTGTGTTCAGAACCAGCCATTTCATTTGCAAGGACATACACGCGGAAGACGCAGGGCCCCTTGTGTAAAATTTATTAAGAATTTCAAGTTGGCAACAGCAGAGACTGAGCCCCTGTGTGGGGCCCTTCCGCGAGAGGGGACCGGCGTGAGGCAGGGGCTGTCATGCCGCCCTCACCAGGACACGGGCTCCCTGAGGCTGGACCGTTGTCTGTCTGGTCCACAGAGCCTGGGAGGCAGTAGCTGCTCAATAAATGAATCCTGTGAAGGAAGGAGAAGGAAGGAATGAAACTGAGGAGGGAGCAGTTTGACAGCAGCCCCCACCTGTGCTGTCCAACCGGGCTCGCCCTCCAGGCAGAGGGCAGCTGGCCCGGCTCCTGGAGAAGACAGCCCGGGCTCCCAGGAGGACCTCCGGGGGTCCCTGCGCCCTGGGCTGCCCCACCACTCTGACTTCGTATCCGGAGCTCAGCTGTGTGCCCCTGGGGGAGTTACCTAACCTCTCTGTGCCCTGGTTGCTTCATCTGTGTCTGGGGCTCGGGACGGGCCTGCCTCGCGGAGATACGCCCTCCTCCCTGGGTAAGTGAGCATGTACTGGGCACCCGTCTTTAACGCAGGCGTGCCCACGCTACCTGCACCAGGCACCTGTCGCGCCGCTGCACATCAAGCTGAAGAGGGCAGGGCCCCAGTCTACCCTCCCAACCTCAGCCCCGGAGGCGGCTTCCCCCAGAGAGCACACTGGGGCCCTCAGGCCCCCCGAAGGGTCCTGGCGGGTGGTTTCTGCAGGCAGAGTCTCTGGGGCTCTGCAGCCACAAGACCTGGAAAGCAGCCCAGAGTCCAGGGGGCTTCCTGGGAGCTGGGGGCATCCCTGAAGCCCCTGGGGCTGCCAGGTGCAGACAATAAGCGAGGGTGGGGGGGAGGAGGGGCAGAACCCCGGCAGGTGAGTGATGAAGGACCCCCCCCACCCCCCAAGGGCAATGGCAGATGAGCTCCTGGTTATTGCTCCTCTGATGACCCACATAGAACAGAGACCAAGATGCTCCCCCTTTTGGACAGTTTCTGGGGAATGCTGAGGCTTGTGGGGCTTCCTGGAGGGTTCGGCAAGTGTTGTCTCCTGGGAGGGGGCTGACGCCTTGGACAGGATCCCGGAAGGCGCAGACCGAGCGCCTTAGGGCATATGTGGAGGGAAAGATTAAAGGAGGCAAGAAAGCAGCAATGTGGGGGAGAAGGCAGACATGGGGGGTAGCTGATTAACGGCACAAAGGTTGAGGGGCTGGGAAGAGCGAGGCAGCTCCACGCATGTGTGTGTGGTGGCCGGAGCAACACCGCCCGTCCCAGCATGCTCCGGCGCCCGTGCCTCCCCCTGGCCGCCGAGAACTGCCGCGAGCCCTGCTGCAGAGGCGCTGTCACCTCCCCGCCCCTCCCCTGTCCAGTCTGCCCCAGGTCCGGTGTCCCCTGCACACCCGCACGGTGGGTTGGGTCCCCTTCCGCGCCCCCAAAGCCCCAGGCCTCCCATTATAACCCTGAACCAGCTCCTGGAATTGCCCCTTGAGTCCATCGCTCCCCAGAGGACAGGCTGCCCAAGGCGGGCTGCCCGGTCCGGGTGCGCCTGGGCTGGTGAGGCAGGCACCTGGTAGGAGCTCCGTGGTCTGTGGGGAGACAGACGTGCATCAGGCCCCGGAGCCCGTGGGGGGCTGGGGCTTCCACGGGCTCCCCCGCCGAACCCCTGCTCGGCCAGGCCGGGCCTGGAGCGGGGCACCCTGTGCGCCAGCCTGGAGGGCGCTATGAGGCCCCTGCCCTGGAGACCCTCCTCCTGCCGACTCCGCTCGCCTGTGCCCCACCCTCCCCAAGCTGCATGCTCCCCCCCAGAAAACCTCCCCTTGACCTTGCCTGGGCCCAACCCTCCGCCTCCAGGGAGCCCCAAGTGCAGGAGGCTGGAGGGGGGCGGTGTCAGGAAGGGCCCCCCAGGCAGAGCCCCTGCTGAGAGGTGAGGTTGCACGATGGGGCCCCCTGCTGAGCTGGATTCCAGACCTCAGCACCCATCTCTGCATGACCTTGAGAAAGAGTTTCACCTCTCTGGGCCTCAGTTTCCCCCGCAGTGAGTGTCCAGTGACAGAAGGCCCGTGGGGCCGGTGAGCCAGTTGGGCTGTAACCCCCACGGCAGCCCCAGCCTCTCTGGGCTCCAGCTCCCTCCCCTCAGTGGGGCGCAGAGGGGCCCAGTGAGGGCACCCGCAGGAGCAAGGAGCCTTGGTCTTCCCGCCTCTCCCACCGCTTCCTCTGGCACCTGACACCCCCACCCGCTGGCACAGGCGGCCCTGCCTGCGAGGGCAGAGGTGGGCTGGGCGGGAGGCTTGAGTGCTCCAGGCCAGAGCGCAGATAGAGCTTGAAAAGCAGCCTTGCCCCCCAGAGGTTCAGGGGTGAGGTTGGGGGGCAGCAGCAGCCCAGCTCCAGCCATGCCTCTCCCCGGAGCCCCCAGGGCTGGCTGCCGCCCCCCAAGCCCCCCGTAGTCCTGAGTGCAAATGTACTGCTGGGCCCCTGGGGTGGCTCTGTCAGGGGGAGGCCAGAGGAGGTCCTGGGAACAGCTGGGGGAGGTCCCCCCCAGCAGTGCTCCCCCTCCCCCTCCTCCTGGCCACCCCCCATTCAAGCGCAGGCGGCTCTGCTGTGTGGGGGTAGGGCGGACACATGTGGATAGTGGGCACCTGGGGGGTGGACCCCAGAACACGGATTGGAGTCTGTGGGAGACCCTAAGGCAGCCCGGCTGTGGGGCGCTGCGGATGGAGTTTCAGGGTGTGCCGGGGCCTCTGCAGATGTTTGGGGCCGCGTCTGTGTGTGGTGTTTTTGAAGTGGGGGTGGTTTTTGTGATGTGTGTGTGTGTGTGTGTGGAGTGTTGTCTATATGGTGTGTTGTGATGTGGGGTGGGGTGGGGTGTGTGTGATATGTGGGGGCGGATGTGTGTGGCATTGGTATGTGTGGTGTGTTTGTGTTGCGTGTGACGCTGTGTGCATAGCGTGTGTGTGTGTGTGTGCGCGTGTGTGTGTGTGTCCGCACACACGGCGTCCCGTGTCCGTGTGCGCGTGTGGACAGCGTGACTGAGACTGGAGCCCGGTCAGGTTCATGGGCGGCGTCTCCGTGCTGGGGGCCCGGGAGGCGGGCGGGCCCGAGGGCCACTGGCCAGGCCAAGGCTGGGGGGCTGCAGCATGGCGCCCTAGCTGAAGCCTGAGGAGGGGGAGACCCCTGGGAGAGCCCCGCGGGGAAAGTGCTTGGAGGCGCGCCCGGGGGTTCTCGGGGAGAGGGGGCAGTGGCCGGCCAGGACTTTGCCCGACGCCTCCCGCCCGCGCGCCGCGGGGGACACGCTTCCCAGAGCTCGCTGAGGAGCGCGCTGCTGCCCACTGGGTTTAACAACAACAACAGAAAGAAAGAAGTTGGGGGCTGGGGTGCCCCCTCCGCCAGGCCAGCAGCGCGCTGGGACGGGCGGGCAGGCGGGCAGGCGGGCAGGCGGCCGGGGCGGCGCTCGCAGCGCGAGGGGAAAAGTTTTCCACCCAGAGCGAAAAGGCGAAGTTTCGGTCCCGCCCGGCGGCGCCAAAGCCAGGCCAACACTGCCCCCGCGTGGGCGCGGCGCGGCGCTGCAGCGGGCGGCTCGACGCGGGCTCGACGCCGCCCTGGGGGGAAACTGAGGCTCAGCAGAGTGAGGCGGGTGGCGCCAGATCACCGGGAGGAGGTGCGCTGAGAACCGGACTCCTTGGAAACCCCGCAGACCCTCCTGGAAATAGAAATACTGGGGGGTGGGAGTGGAGGTGGCGCGGTTTTGAAAGTCCCGAAAAGAGGATGGGCCGGGCAGGTCCTCCCAGAGCTTGAAAGCCCCTCCAGCCCCCAGTGAAAGGGAAGGGGAGGGGGGCGTGGCCATGGCCCCCTCCCCTCTCCCACAGGGTTTAATCCAATCTGCGCCTTGATCCAGCTCCTTTTTTTTTTTTTTTTCTGGAGCCAGGGCAACCCTTCGAAAATGGTCTCCGCCTTGGGCTCCCGGTCCTGGTCCTCAGAGCCCCCGCCCGTCCCGCCCAGTCCCATCTCCGGCTTCAGCGCGGCCTGTTCCCCCGCTGGCCAGGAGGTGGCGGTGAACACCCGGCGTCTGAGACTGGGGCGCGGGAGCGGCAGCCGAGAAGGGGGGCGGTAGGTTGGGCCGCTGCTTCCAGGAAAGAGGGAGAGACTCACACTTTGCCCAGGGGGTAGGAACGCCGGTGCCAGCGCCGAACCTGAGCGGGCAGCGAGGGAGGAGTCCTGCCGGGTCAGGACCAGGCTGTCCTGGCCACCGGCCACCCTCTCTTTCGCCACCTCCCACGTGCCGTGAACACTGACCAAGCCCTGCTCCAACCAAAACCCGGGAGAAACAACTGCGCGCCCTCCCCCGCCCGCCAGGCGCTTGCCCTCCGGGGACCAGAGGGCGGCGGGCTTGGGAAGGCAGATGAGGAATGTCGGTGGGCACGCCGGGCTCTTTGCCCTGGCCCGAGTGGACCCCGCGGCAGTAGTGGTCAGCACAGAGCAAAGGTGGAGGCTGGGCGTGGCTTCCCTGCAAGGCCTGTTTCAGGTGTGGGTTGATCTAGCTTGAGGCTAGATTTGAGAAGTGGGGTGGAGCCTCCCACTCTCCAGAAGCGGGGTGCACTTGCAGCAAGCCCTGGCCTCCGAGGCTACCTTGCCCCCACCCCTTGGCCTTATCCCAGCTGATTCCACGGCTCTGGCCCCTGGTGCACGGCCCCAGAGCACAGCAACCAGGAGCTGGAGACGCCTGCACCTCGAGACCTGGTGGCAGCCCCCCCACCCCCCACCCCCAC
>PVIJ01015453.1:0-36463 GCA_004024925.1 Scalopus aquaticus
TATGTAATTGCTTATGTATTTGAATATCTGTAATCACCCTGTCATTGCCGGTAGTTAATTCTTCTTATGCTTTAAAAACCCTGTTCTCCAATAATAAAGTGGAACGGCCTGACCAGACTCTCTGGTGTGTGCTGTCTCTCACTCCCCACCTTCTTCTCCCCACTCGCTCCCCACCCCCTTCTCCCCACTGAACCCGCCGGCCGCCACCGCTTTCCCCCCCCCCCCCCCCCCCCGGGGTACCCAACCTCGGTGGAGCCGGCCTCCGACAGGAACGGGGGCTGGGTACTAACCAACACAAGCATTTATATAAACGAGAGATAAGCATGAGTGTGCATGTGTATGTATGCTTGAGTGTGTATTTTAAGCTACGGGTTTCTTCAGCATAACACAGCTTCTCCTGACTATTGCAACAAATTAGAAAAATGCATGAAATTTGGTCACATGAATAGGCCATCAATTATGATATTTAGAAACATAAGTCTTAAAATGACTATGCTAGTCCGAGAAGGAAATGAGAAATACGGAAGTTCTCATTTGATGGGTCTTAGACTTCAAAACTTGGACTTTCAGGAAAACTTCTAAAGCCAGGTCATCCCACCAGTAGACATAGGCCTGAGCATACTGCACCGAGATATTAGTGCTTCCATATGTGGTGGATTGCTGAGGAAGGAGACCGGATCCTCCCAACAGTTCACCATCAGCCATAATAAGCCTTCTCGTTGTACCCCCAGTGCTCTGTGAATATTGCTGTTTTCTATATGCCATGATGTAAAAAGGTTGTGAGGTACCATGGGTCTAGGTGGCTGCGGGTACAAATGTCATTACCCACACACGGCAGGTCTTTCCTTAGGCCTATGTCTCCACTCTTCCTAAGTTCTCACCCAAGTGTGTAATTATTTTCATAGAAATTAGAGAAGGAACTGTCAAAAGGTTGACACTCTTGGGAAGTGTGCACATTGATAAATAAATGTGCATCCGAAGTACTTCTGCATAACTTAGTGCAGGGACTGTATGGATGACAGTAAGGGGAATTTCCTAGCAGCCTTCAAAATCTTCACAATTAGGGTCTCCCTGGGGGTGCAGCGGTTAAGAGCTGCACTGTGGCGCTATCGGCAGTGGCAATGTGAGTTCGACGCCTAGCCGGGGAGATTCCCTCCCACATGGCACCGCAGACCTCTCCTGCCTCGCCCACAACTCCCCTCAACAGTGTGTTTCCATTGATCTGCCTGTTCTGCTCCCCAATCTGTCTCTGGTAAACCCTCTCACCGCCCCATGTCTCTGGCCTGTACCCCAGCTTGTATGCATAAATAAATCTTTAAAAAAAAATCTTCACAATTAGGAACCACCCATTGTATTCCTGAGTTTTCATCTTAAAAAGAAAGATCCCACAACTGAACTCTACGTGGGATTTCTTAGGTTAGTCCAGTCTTTGTTCGTAAGAATTAGGTAATCATAATTCCTTATGTTTAATTAAGTGTTTTCTATGGTATGATATAATTATTTCTCACAAAAACCCTTACTCTCTCCATTTTACAGATTTTTTTACTATCCCCATTTTACAGATGAAAAATCTAAATGATAGAGATCAGCAAGGAAGTGGTAGAGCTCATGTTGAAAACAAGCAATCCAATGCCAGGTTCTTGAACTGCATGCTACCCAGCCTCCTTATATCAGGCTATGCTGGAGATCCAGTCTGATATTTTTGTTTCATTCAGTGTAAACTGTCATCTGCTACCCTTGTGCTAAGTGTCATTTCTAAAGGAAACAGCTTTCTCACTACCAGCCATTATTTAGAAAGGGTATGATTTTGTGTTTTAAGAGTTCAGCTTAGATGTCCTATTTGATAGTGGAAGTTGTGTTGTTACTCACTGAAACAGATTATCGACTGTGCCACCATCTCTTTACCTGGATGGGTGATTCATGTGTATTTTGACACCTGAAAAACAACAAAAATCCTCCCAACAAAATCCAATGTTCTCTCCAAAATAATTTTAGCTTATTGACTGTCTTTGGTAAGATTCAAAACATTCAAACTTTTTCACCCTCCCAAATCAGTTGCACTCCAGTAATCATCGCAATTATTAATATTTAAATGATGTGTCCATTCTACAAGCCACTAATAGTGAGCACACATGGTAAAAGTAGCAGAAGAGTGGATACATTATTTAATTAGCCAGAGCTGGAGAAATAATTCAGGTGAAAATCCTCAGCTTGCTTAATGCTTCATAGTAATTAATAGTAATTAATAACTTTTAGCAATTAAGAATACTGTATGTACTTAATTTGCAGATGTGTTTCTTACTTTGAGTATAGTTTATTCTCTAAGGTAAAAGTCTATGATTAGGAAATCTTGATTTTTTTTCCTTCTCTTCCTATCCTATCTTCTACTGAGAAAATTTTAAAAGATCAAGAATATGCCATTTTATTGATGGAAGAGAGCTTGGAGATCATTCTAGTACTTGCATCATACAGCAGATAGAAACTTTGAAACCTAGAGAAGTCCAGTGTCCTATTCAAGTCTACTTTCAGTACATTGGTGTGAATGTCCATGGACATTATTGGGTCAGCCGCCTACTTAGTAGCCGGGTTGGGACATTGTACAGAATATGGTGTGTATGTATAAGAAGTACCTCCAGCTGCTTTGGGATAAGGTCACCTTGGGTACAAGTGCTCTACAAATGATGATCATGTCAAATGAATGAATTAAAAGAGGGTTTATGTGTGATGTACACAATACACTCTCTGGTATAGAGGAGACCCTGTATCTATAGAATGAATAAATGGATGTTCAAATCCAGCCCCTCTAACCTTTGTTTGAACTCTTTGAATGACATAGAACTCAGAACTTTCATGGCTTTTTATGTGAGTTCTGTAAAATGAAACTCTCCTAGGGGAATCTGTGTGAATTCTATTCAGAGTTTAAAAACACAGATTTATGTGAGAGTCCCATATCAATCAAAAACATGGCAATGTTTTAAAAAGAAAACACACAAGAAAAGAAAAAGCCATGAAAAGGCCCTACCTGCCAAGAGTGGCTTGTTAGCAGCAGAAAACGCCAAGATAGGAGTGTATAATGGAAAAGTGGCAACGATCATTTGGGAAAAAACACAATTTGCATAAGAATGAATCAGGAAATGTTCTGGAACACATAAAGGTGAAACATCCTGGATCTTATAGGGCACATTCATGTTGCTGATCATACATCACCCCATGAATCTTCCTGTGCTCAGACACCTTGGAAGAAACATTGACCTCTATCTAGACATTGAATTAGAGATGTACCATGACAGATGGACTAAAGGAAGAATGTAATAGCTGTCTGGGAAAATTGTCAAAGCCATCTCCCAGGGCTTTTTTTTTTTTTTTTTTGAAGTCTACTTCATTCTTTCATCCCCAATTTGAAATTCCTTAAGGCAAGGAATGCCCCTTAAATTATACTCTGCTGCATCTTAGAGGAATACCTGAAAAAGTTAATAATAGGCCCTTGAGATTAGGCAAGTGAAGAGGAAAGAATTATGAAATAAAACAAAGTAAAGAAATCGTGTAAACAAATTAATTAATTGTCTGGAAGTAAGAAGCACGTTTGTAATTTTGTCCTTGTCAAAGGAAAATTGGAGTTCATTATGCTCACTGACTGATTTAAAAGCTCCTTCCTGCACATCACCAAAAGAGAGTGTGTTGGAGTGCAAAGCATGGATCGGTTGCCACGTCAATTAAAATAGAAATTCATTACTGAAACCTCCAGAGTACCAGGTTTTTACTTTATGTATGAAGGATGGGAAGAAGCTTTCTTCCCCCTATTTTTAGTTCCCTTCTCCCCCTGGGAACATTTATTTTGGATTTCCAGTAGTAGATATTTTACCTTTTTGTAACAGGTTGTGTTGTTATCTGTCATGCATTGAGCACATTCTATATACAGACACTTTATATATTTCATCCTCTTTAATCTTTAGAATAATCACACAGTGGAAAGTATCAGTATCATGAGAAAACTGAAGTTCCCAGAGGTAAAACTGAACAATAGCTAAGGGGTAACCCCAAGGATTTAAGACAGGTCAGTCTGATTTAGAAGTTTCTGGTCTCCCCAGGATACTAGAAACTGCTAAGTCAGGTCTCTTCATTGAGTCAGAAGTGCCATAATAAGGCAACAATTGGTATGTTGCTTGCATCTAGGTTCATTCGTGTTTCCCTGTATGCTGGTGCCCCAGTGGGCCACGTGTGGAACAGGACAAATGCAACACAACCATTCACTGCACTTGGTGACCTTGGGCTCTCTGAATGAGTTGAAGCTCAACTCACCTGTATTGAAATGTTTTATGGGAGGATTGTGTGTTTTGGTTTTATGACAACTACCATATACTTAAATATAAGTGGTCTGATCAGGTTTCTGGCAACATTTTATGTTCTTCTAGTATAGTTCATATACTTTTACATAGGTAAAAGTACTTATAAAGGATTACTATCAAAGTTGAAGAAGCAAGAAGAACACGTTAAACAAAAGACATCATTTGTTCAGTCGCTCACTCATTCAATTCACGTTTTTACGTACTGGGCACTAACATCTAAATCAGAGGTAAATGACATTATCCTTACCCTAAAGATGTCACAAACAGGTAGATGTGACAAACAGGTAGATCAGGATTGCAATGCAGTGTTAAAATAGCTGGGAGAGAGGAAAGCACAGACTCACAGAAACACAACGGAAGTCATGTAAATCAGATGGGGCAAGTCCAAGGAGCCTTTCCAGGAGAGATGACTTTTGGGCTGAGTTTTAAGTGCAAATAGGAATTAGACAAACAGAAGAAGGGACCTTCCAGATTGAGGATCAGGATGGGTAGAACAAGTGGTTCTGCAGAGCCAGGGAAGGAATGTATTACTTCCTAGGGCCTTCATAAAAATTATCATAGGGCCTCCCCGGTGGTGCAGCAGTTGAGCGCTTTGCTGTGGAGCTGTCGCAGCGGCGGCGCAAGTTCCATGTCCAGCCGGGGAGAATCCCACATGGTGCGGCAGACCTCTCCTGCCTCGCCCAATGCTCCCCTCAGCAGTGTATTTCTGATCTGCCTGTTCTGCTCCCTACTCTGTCTCTGGTGAACCCTCTCTCTCGCCACCCTGTGCCTCTAGCCTGTACCCCAGTTTGTATGTATAAATAAATAAATAAATCTTTTTAAAAATTATCATATATCTGTAGCTTAACACAAGTACATTTATTGTTGCACAGTTCTGGAGGACACCTGTCTGAATCAGGGTGGAGCTGCTGAGTAAGACACTTTCCTAGCTTTGGAAGGCTGGAATACACATCACTGGAATCTGTTTCCATCTCCAGAGGGTCTACCTAGGTTATCCAGGATGATCTCATATCAATATCCTTTATTACATCCACAGAAACCTTTTTCCTAATAAGTTCACACTTACATGTTCCAGGTAGACATATCTTTTGAGGAGAAGCAGCTCACACAAGTGATAAAGATGGTGACCGATGGAATCAAATGAGTATGAACTTGAAATGTAATGATACCATTGTCAGTGATATTGGCATCTATCTCTGCAGAATATTTAATAATATTCTTAATGCCTCTTGGCCAGAGAGTATCAGGGACCCACCTGTGGTTGATCGGGTTGTGATTATTACTAGCTGCATAGAAGGAGAATTCTCATAATGAGGATCCTTAGTGTCAAAGCTAGTGGGTGTTAGGATCTATTATCGAATTTGGGATTTTGTTGGGTGATTTAGGGAGAGTCTAAGGGATCCTGGTTTGCCGTAGATTAGATGAGGTCAGAAAGCAGGGACATTTCTAAAATAAAGTAATAAATAAATGTATTTTATCTATAGTGAGTAGACCACAATAAGGATAAAGTTCAGTCGCTCAATGCTACTTCATTCATGAACCAACACAGCAAAAAGTTTGGTATTTTGTGATACCATGATTGTTTTTGTCTATGTACATACAAATTTAAGAGGTGGTCATGTTTTACTCATTATATGAAGGTCTCAGAGTGACCTGTCTGAAATTGGTGTTCTATGACATAGCTCATGTCTGAGAGGAAAATAACATGGTCTATTTGTATGTGCCAGGTCCTGTCCCAGATACTAGATACTGTTCTTTTTTTGTGTTTTTTTTTCTTTCTCAACATCATAGTGTAAAAAAAAAATCATGCCTGAAACAGAAATTGTAATGAAGTGTATCAACCAAAATATCCACACTGTCACTTAAAACCATAATAAAAGTCACAAAGTTTTCTGAAAAGAACATGCTGCCTTTTCTTATGGGAGCATCCTTCAGATGTAATTTTCTTCTAAGCCACCAGTTGGACAGCATCTATTTTAAAGACAAGAGAAGCTAACTGAAAGGCTCCTTGACTGGTGTGGCATTTTATCTAACTCTTAGAATAACATTACCTTCTAGCTCCCTATGGGGCTTAACAACCCCATTTCTGTGGAAAACAAACAAACAAACTTGCAGTCCCCTTTTTAAATTCTCCCCATTCCTTTCCCTGGAGTGCTTCATCTATTTCAATATGGGAAGTGAGTCAAATGCAAAGTTCTTTAATGAAAAATAAACAAGGGAAAGATCCCGAATACCCTCTTGGCAAAGGTCCCTTTAGAATAGTCAGCCTTCACTGTTAGAAATTTATCTTTCTAGAAGAAGGTGGAAATAGGAAAGGGCCACAGAAGGGCAGGAATAGACAACAAAACCATGTAGCAGGCTTTTCTGTGAGGGAAGATGAAAAACATGAGTGCCATTTTAGTCCTGCAAGAAGAAAATATAATATCATCTACCTGGTGGTCCTGGAAATGACATAGGACAAAAGAGAGACTGGCACACCCTCCTCCCCCCGCCCACCCACTCCCACTCCCAAGGAGAAAAGGGCTCTCTGGAGTTCGAGAGAGACATTCAATTGAAAAGGAATATTGTTTTCCCTCTAACTTATAATTCGCCTGTGGTACTAGCTTCTATAGACTCTTATCAAGACAAATGGTCTAACAGAGTGAGTTTGGTAGATATCATGCAACACTAGACTATCCATCATCAATACAACTCAGCTGGCTTCATCTAAGGCAGCAGATGATTGCCATTTCAGGTCAGAAAGAATTATTCCTCCATCTCCATCTATCATGTTGCATATCAGTTGTAACATAGATTTGGGCACCTTCGGTGACGTAGTCCAGCAGCTTTTGAAATTGATCTGAAGTTCCAGTTACACATAATGTCTTCCAACATTGAATCCAGAATATAATCCTTTCTGACATTTTGTTGGGAAATCAAAGCCAAGGGTAAAAGTCATCAGGGAGGATTCCCAATGTTCCCCTAAGCTCCAGGTCGACTTGTGTATCCTTGGAGTTCGTTGACAGAGAGACGGATGTGTTAACAGGTTCTGAGGCCTGCATTGCCCTTGTGGCATTGCCAATGAGCCATGTGTGCTCTTTGGGTGTCATGATGATGAGGCTGCTGCTGGCTATGACTGGAAGAGTGCACTGGGGGGGTTGACTGCCTTTGGCATGAAACTGTTGGCACAGGTCAGATTAGACCTTGCAAATTTGGAGCTGATGCAGAGGTGGGTAAACCCATTCAAAACTCAAATTTTTCTAAGGGCCTGAAGGAAACAGTGTGGATGACAAACTAGCAAGTACAGGCCCTAGTGACTAGTGACCGCTCAGTTTCCAGCAATTATTATCATTCAGGGATGTGGGTCTAGAGGTGCCAGCTTTCCAGAAGAAGCCAACTATCTGCTGTGTAAGTTAAGTACCCTGTTTGTTAATATACTTCTGATTGTCACAGTGTCCCCCTGGGGGAGAGGGCAGCCAAATTAAGGGGCACAGCTGAACCTTCAGTTCTGCTTCTGTAACTAGACAGTTAGTAATGTTGCCCTAGAGCAGAGCCAAGTCACTAAACAAGCACTGGGTGAGCAGAATAATACCAGGTACGTGAAGGCAGAGCACATGATCCTTGCCTTTGAAAGATTCTTGAATTCATTGAGAACATTATATTAACATAATGCAGTAACTAGAAAAATAAATACCAAGATAACATATAAGCAAGGGTGAGATGAGCCCTCGGAAAGTGTGATGATTCAATTTCCTTCTTTAACAGCACCTCTTCCTAATAATGGTCAAAAATAAAGAGCATAGAAAAACAAGCATGCTGACCATATGACTTGCAAGATGATTTCCAATTCTGCCGGATGAAACTGAATCTTAAAAAGCAAAGCCAATAATAAGTTGTGACCTGAAATTATAGAAGCTGTGACATTTTTGCAAAACTTGGTTTTCTGTAGCCACTGGTTCTTTGGCTTTAAATAAATCTCTGAATTGCTGTCAATACTGCTAGATCATTCTCCCAATAACCCCTGCTTAGAAAGTGGTTCTCAACATAGTCTCTGGAGTGTAACACTCCAGGTGATCTGAAAAATAAAGTCCCTTGGAATAGGCTAAACCTCAGATAACCCATCCTTGAGATCTAGAGATGACCACAATCTTCTCTGTCCCAAAGAATCTCACCAGAGAGTTACAGTGGAGACCACCAAGAGAACCTACATTTGGAAAGTGATTCTTTCTTGTTTGTTTTTTTTTTTCCTCTTATTGGTGGTGTGTTTATCTCTATTTGTTTGTATATTTTTAAGCCCCATTGATTCCTGTATTAATTTTCTTTTGCTATTGTAATGAATTGCCACCAATTTTATGGTTAAAACAATATGAATTTATATCTCACTGATATGTAAGCTAGAAGTTCAACATAGGTCTCTCTGAGTAAAATCAAGGTATGAGTAGGGTAAGTTACTTTCTGGAGGTTCTAGGGAGGATCCATTTCCTTGCCTCTTCCAACTTCTAGAAGTCACCTGCTTTCCTTGGTTTTGGGCTCCTTTCTCCATTTTAAAAGCAACAATATCAGGCTGAGGGTTTCTTATGTTGTTTTCTCTCTGGTTCTCTTGCCTGTTCCTATTTCACTTTTCAGGATGCTGTGATTATAATGGATCCACCTGAATAACAAGTACACTCACGCTATGTTCAGGACAACCGATTAACAGTCTTAATTCTTGTGCCATGGAGGGTAACATAATCGCAGGTTTTAGGAATTAAAATGTGGCGCTCTCTCTTGCTCTCTCTCTCTGTACACACACACACACACACACACACACACACACACACACACACACACACACACACAGAGTATATAATATGTAAAAATCCCCAATATTTCTGTTTGGAGAAATTGGGTAATTTTTTTCACATCAGGAAATAGAACCTAGTAATTTGATATAAAGAAATGTTCAAATGCAACATATGATCTCTTTATCCACACTAATAAAACTGCTTTTCCATGGCCTTAAATGTAAATGTCATGGGTTTGTAATTTTACAAACATGAGTTCACATTCTTAATATGGCACTAGCTGTATAGTTTCTTGCAAATATTTGACTCATACATTCCTTTCTTCTAAAATGGAAGGGAAAAAAAACTTCCTCCACACGATTGCTTTAAGTAGAAATATTGTCCCAGAATCATAGTAGAAATATAGCCAATGGCATTATTTCCTGAAATCCTGAGTTCTATTTTGGTACTGCTGGGGAAATCAAGCTCTTAGTTTCAATTTAATGAATTAATTTCATGAAAAACATCTCCCTGGGGTATTTTGGGTATTTTTCTGATTTGAATGGTGGGCTATGTAAGATATTTGAGTCTTGAAGGTGAAAAACTGACTTGTTAGTACAAAGTGGTATTACTTTCCTTATCAGTAAACAGGCAATACTACCATTTGGGAGAAGGGATGTAGATTATCAAGGGAATAAAGAGATGAGTACAAAATAAATAGATTTCAGAGTTTCTCAGAATTAAGAAAATGAATCCTTACAGTTAATAGAAGTCTCCCAATCACTAGTGCAAGTCATGGGTAGATATTTTTTCCAGTAGATTTACTTTCTGATATACCAGTTTATTACTCAAGCAAAGACTATTCACCAAGCTATTTTCCATCGATAACCCCAGCTGAAGTCTGACAGGTTGAGTGTTTATTACTCACTCTTAAAAGGCTGGAGCTCATTTGCTTCTGCTGTGAGGAGAGGAGCAAATTCAGACAGGGAGAGGAAAGAGGGCACTTGATGAAATGGCCATTTATTGCAGTCAAGCTTGAATAATGCAAAGATGTAAAATGAGGAAAAGCTCCAGTTACAGCTGAAATCAAATATTGATCATCTAATCTGTTAGTTTACAAACTTCTCATTTAATGATCTGATTCCTATTCATTCAATCAACAAGCTTTAATTGAGCACTTTCTGTAGACCAAACTCTGTACAGGGCTGTAGAAACTGTTGTACCAGTGCCTACTCTACCCCTGACACATATAGATTTTCAATCTGGAGTCATGAAAAGTTAAAGTTGCTTCTGAATGTTGGGGACTCTTATTAAACACCAGTGCTTATAATTACATCATTTAGAGTAAAATCCTGCAATAATCTTTTTGTGAAGGTTCTGTAGTGAACCAAACAAATAGTAACATATTCCTATGTAGAGGAGGAAAAGTAATTTTTCTTCTATCCTTCTAGGTTCTTGGCTTAGACCCTCCCCCTTGTAATAAATGACAGATTAACAGGAGAAAAAGAAACAGAAATTTAATAACTTGTATACCTCCTGTATATGCAGAAGAGAGTCAGAAGAATTGAGTCATTCCTTGAAATGGGCCAAGGCACAACCTTAAATACTTTTTCCAGCTTGTGACAAAAGAAGATATCCAGAGTGGGAGGAATCAATTATGAGAGTTTACCAGGAAAAGCACGATGAATGAGGGTATGGTTGTTAGGTAGATTTAAGTCAATGCTGTCTCCATTAATGAGTTTCTAGATATTTGACCATCCTCCACTTCCTGACAAAGAGAGGAAGACACTTTTGCAAATGGAGATTTTAATTTATAAATGTGAAAATCTCCTATAAAAAGGCAACCGCTACTCAGTTTTAAGAATGTTTCACTTCTCTGTTGATTCTTAAAAATAACCAGCTGGAAATATCATATATGACAGAGGCATATTTTGAGATGGTATATTTTTCTTACCTACACCTGTGATTGTTCTCTTCATGTGAATACACTTATAGCACATACATTTTTATTTTTGCAACCTCAATAATGCAGGGGAGGGTGGATGAAAACAGGATGGGAGATAGAGTACCAGTAAGAGACAATCAAGAATATTTGAAATAGTGTGGTATTTCTAACCACACTTTTCTTAAATGAGCTTATGTTGGGAGTCAGAGTAAATGAGAGGCTTAAAACTCTCAAAATTCCCATTTCTGCACCCCTGCTGGCCTCTCAAGGTTTGACATCTTTCCTCCTTGACTATAGTTATAGTTCTGAAAGATTGTTGGGGAGGTAAGGAAATTTCCCTTTACCCATGTTGATTCTTTTCAGATTATTCAAGTAATCAATTTAACATAAGGCATTAGCAGGATGGAAAAAAAATATATATAAAATCTACATAGAAAGGAGGATTTCAAAGCCAAGGGGAAAAAATGGGGGCGTGTTTCCTGAGCTAAGGAAGGTGATAAGGGCCTGTGGCTTCAAGTATAAAAAAGGAAGACTCGTGGTAAGAAGTGAGTGATTCATATGATGACTAGCTATTATATAATTAGATGTTTGTACTGCCATATGGATAGGTTTCTCCAACACAGTGGCTATATCTGATGAAAATACTAATTCTGAGCAATATCCTAATTTTATTCTTCTAGGTAGTCAAGAGAATAGTAAAAATAATACGCCTTGAGATGGCCTGTTTTGAACATCTTAGGGAGGACTCTCCTTCAATATACAGTACATATTTTTTTTTTCATGCAGCATGGTCTCTCAATACAAGGAAATATCTTCATCTGGCACTCAACTGGATAAACAAAAATATCTGTGAAAGGCAAAATGCCAATATTGTGCTTCCTGAGTGATGACATTACATTGTATTTAATGGACCAGTGAGGAGATTTTCAAAGAGTGTTTTGACTCAGTGACCTTCTGTGTTGACTTTATCACTTAACTCCATCCTACGATTGGAATCCACACCCAGAATAACTGGCATGTGTAAAGTGACATTTTGTTTGGGTGCCAGGGTGTGACTAAATGACTGAGAGGTATGCAGAGACATCAAACTGTTAAGGGATAAATGCCCTACAAGGAGGTCTGGTCATCCACACACAAGAAGGGGAAGGAAGCAGATTCTTAGTGTGGAATAATTTTAATAGAATTTGTGAACAGAGAAGAAAGAATTGCAAATAATAATTTCCCAATAAAACTCCAAAAAGTAACTATCCCATCAGGGGCAAGTGCCCACCCAGAGAAGCATGACATGATGGGGGTGACAGCTTGCCACAAGTTTAAGGTGCCACCTAGCAGGAAGCCACAGAAATGAGTTACGCAGTTCCCAGAGTTCTACAGTAGAAGGAAAGGTACACAATTCAAAATGTTTCACTTAATCTACCATGAGGTCAAGATAACAGCTGCCATTGTCTTTGCCAAGGACCAGGAACAGCTTCTCCATGTATCTCTCACCCATGTGTCTCTGCCTTGCTTTCCACACCATAAGATGAATAGTGTGGAATTGTTAAAAGAAGTTTCCTTTTATATTTCTCAGAAAAAAGTGACATCTCTTAGTTATTAAATATATATTACCTCATGTGCATCTTCTCTATACACACAAAATCTCTCTCTCTCTCCCCCTCCCTCCCTCCATCTCTCCCTCCCTCTCTCCCTTCTTCCCTCCCTCCCTCCCCCTTTTTCTCAGTCACTAATGTTCTACTCTGTGCTCAGATTTTGTTTTTACAAAATAAAGAATGTGATAATAGCAAGAAAATTCAATCTAAATAATCTGATCCGGTTGAATATGGTCTAGTCCTAGGACCAAGTGATTAACATTTTATATTAATGTGATTTGGTGGAAATTGCAGCTTGCATGAAACCTTGGCTATGATTATCCTACCCAAATGCTTTTTCCTTCTTTCCCTTTCTCTTTGAAGGAAATTCATGTGGTCATTTCTTCACATACTGGGGTTACATTTCTTTCCCCAAGAGTGTTAGAGGGACGTGGGGTGCAGCTTGAATCGGTGAGCTATATGTCCTCGCTCAATGATGGAGTGCTGTGCAGCCATCCCAGGCCAGGCAGGTTCATTGTTGATCAGGGTAGACAAAAAGAGAATTTTGGAGTGTACTTTTAGTGCTGAATCAGGGCACTGGACATAGGCAGACAAGCAGGCAGGCAGGCAGGCAGCAATTGCGCCCTTTAGCCTCAGAGTGATGCTGTGAATGCCAGAGTTGAGGAGCCCCTTTAATCCCTCACTCCCGGACCTAAGTGTCTGCTTTTACATGTGCACACACCCTGTGCTCCCTGGCTTCTAGACCCAGGTGTCCGTAATCAAAGGCACGGATGGGTCACACCCACGCCTCTGTCCCGGGTGTCCATGCATGCCCGTGCTTGTGCCCCGAAGTGCCTCTTGCATCAGCATGATATCATGTGGACCATGATACCTGGGAGGAAAGCAAGGCTGCGGCTGGTGGCCATAGACACTAGCGGCAGGACACTAGCGACACTGAGCCACTCCATTTTCCCTCCGTGGAGGTCAGCAATTCAGCAAGGGTCCAGGGGGCTGGGGAAGGGCTGGCTTGTGCGTAGACCCCCGTCCCTGGTGAAACAGAAGCACACAGTGGTGAGGAGACTACTAAACCCTGAGAAGGGCAGGGAGGGGATTAGTTGATTTGCTACTATACCCCTGGGGAAGCATTGAGTATTTCTGAATATAACTGAATGCTCAGCTTGTGAAAAATCCACTGAAGCATTGTTATTTGATTTCTGAAGAAGCTATACCACCAAGAGCGACAGCTGTCTACCTTCCTGCAACACCCAGGTGACACACCTGTTTTCCACAGTGCTCCATTCCTTTGTCCAGATGTTCCCAGTTATTGGACAGAGAATCTTGTGAATTGTTGTATGTAGAGTATTGCATTTCTAATGGCACATGCTGTTGTTTTAAATTTGTTTCTCCAGCAAATCAAATAGCAAAATGTACTGAGTATAATGCAAAGGGAGCCATAAGCAACTAACAGTTATTGGGTATCTGCAATGTACCAGGCACTGATATAGCTAATTTGCATATAATATTTAATACCCTTCTCACTGCAAGCTCATAAGATATGCACGTATGATTAATGCATGTTGAATTCAGAAGCAGTCTAGTATTCTGGACAGTGTCTAGGGTTACCCATTACCAGCTATGAAAATTGAAGTAATCTTTTAACCCTTCTGAGCTTCATTTTTCTCTGTATAATGACGTTAACAATAGCAGCGAATAGGGTTGTCATGAGGACTATGATTGTAATATAAAGGGTTAATATCTTGACCCCTCCCCCCGCCCCCGCTGCCATGAGTTGGTCAGCTTTGAGAACTGTTAAACAAAACAAAAAAATAGGCCATCATTCAGTTTGCCCAGTGACTCACAACTGGTCTAGGGTTCAATTCAAAACTCACAACTAGGTCGGTGGGATTTCAAATTCTAAAACTATTGTTTACTAAAGTAGCTATTTACTGCACCCCACCCTCTTCACCCTACTCCTCCTTATGATGCACGCACACCCTCTTATCATCTGAGCAGGATCCTGGGAGATCTATTCAAATATTTAAATAATATCAGAGTTGGAGAGCTTGGTCAAAAAGTTAGTAAATGGGTCTCCGTGGTGGTGCAAGGGGTTAAGTCTCAGCACTATGAAGCTATCTGCAGCCAGTGCAGCACAAGTTCAATCCCCCACCAGAGAGCTTCCCACATGGCGCAGCAGACCTCTCCTGTCTCCCTGCTGCTCCCCTAAGCAGTGTAATTCAGTCTATCTGCCTGTTCTGCTCCCCACTCTGTCTCTGGTGAATCCTCTCAACCCCCGCACCTCTAGCTTACACCCCAGTTCTAGGATGTATAAATAAATAAATATTTAAAATAAAATCAATGCTTTAAAAAAAAGTTAGTGCAACTGTTACCTGTGCAGATGAAGGAGAGGGGTGTGAGTCAGTCTGAATCTTCCACTTGACCTTAGAAGGCAGTAACCACTAAAGGCTCCGGGTAGTGGCAGAACATGTGGATTCATCTTCCAAGACTCAACTGTGTGTTCTCTCATGTGTCTCTACCTTCCACCTGGAGAGAGTTGGCAAAAGTGCTTCAGCTTCACTGTGTCCCGCTTACCAGTGTCTGGATGAATACTTAGCCCAGTACGTGGAAGATACCAATTAAGGAATACACAGGAACCCCTCCATTGAGATATTATAAGCATGTTATCTTGGGATTTCTGAAATGGATTATTCTGCTGTAATGGGATCACCTGTATCACAGTTGAAAGCAGTACTTTGAGGAAAGAAAACTCAGGAAAGATCAATCTTGATGCAAATTATGTATATTTTGGTGAAACTTACCTATTTTTTTTAAATGGGTGAGTTGATTCCTAAGGTTGGAAGTTGGGGAAATGATTAAGAAATAAAACTCCAAATACACCACAGAGAGGGCTACTTAGTGAGTCAAAGGAAATTTTGGCCACTTGATAGGCTGCAGATGACACAAGACAACTTGGGGAAGAAATAGATTGGGGAGAAGGTGAATTGACCCAGACGACTCATAAAACCCTATATTCCAGGGTTGTTGAAGCACATTGCTTACTCTATTAATTCTCTAACAGAGGAATCATGGTGCTTTTAGGTCCTTATTGAACATGACATAATCCAACTACTCAAACCTTTTTCTTACTTGTTGGAACAGAAGCAAGACATTTCCTTCTGCAACTCAAGGTGAGACTCACAAAAACTATTTCTGCTTTTATCTATTTACTTTGCTCCCCACACTAGAAGTGCATTCAAAGGCATCTGGGGATTTAGCCAGTGGAAATGCTTATTCATTTGCCCTCTCCATGCAGAGTCCTGGAAATTGTCAGAGGGCAGCCATGCCAATTAGAAAGCAGAGGGAGCCAGAGCACCAGTCCCTTCTGTATATGGACACAGGTCCCTTGGTGCCCAGATGGGCATAAAATTGCTTTTTAGGAAAATTCTACAGGTTAGGCTCTGCATATGGTGTGGTATAGAAAAGGTTTGCAGTATGACTATTCAAACTTTACTGGTAATAGGTAAGTAGAATACATTCTTAAACTTTCAGTTTTGTAGTCAGATCTACCTTTTTTTCTAAAATCGAAGTAACATTGGTTTACAGTGCTGTATGTGATTCTGAGGTATTTGAGATATAGGATGACATACTTCAGGTATACTACACCGCACCTCCCACCAAGGCAACCATAAGACTTGTACCATAGTCCATTGTGATCCCTCCCCATTTTGGTTTCCCCTTTCCTTCCTCCCTCATAGTCTTATTTCTACAGTCAGATATCTAGGCTTTGTTTTTTATTTGGTTTCATCTGAGCCTTTGTTTTGTTTCTCTTTATTCTACATATGTGACAGCATTCAGCATTTATCTTTCTCCTTCTGACTCACTTTGCTTAGCACAATCATCTCCAGTTCCACCCATGTTTTTGCAAATGAAAAAAGTTTATCTTTTTTATACCTGAGCAGTATTACATTGTGTATACATACCACATCTTCTTAATTTGCTCCTCTATTTTTGTGCACTTAGGTTTTTCCTGCAGGTTGGCTATTATAAATAATGCTGCCGTGAACACTGGGGTGCATATATCCCTTCAAATTGGTGTTTTTGCATATTTGGGTAAATACCTAAGAGTGGAATTGCTGGATTTCAAGAGCTGATTTTTGAGAGAAATACAATCATATGCCCAAAATGTTCTACTTCAAGGATTTTATTCAATATAGTTCCTGCCTGCTTTATAGAAGAATAACTTTGACATTGTATATTTAAGTGTAAGTTAGGTACTATAAACTCTTGGGTAGCCACAGTGTAAAATTCTGGTGCTACTGACAATGATAATTGGTGAAACTCATCCTAGTGTTTTAGGAGGCTAGTGGAGAAAACCCTTAATAAGGTCTGGAGTAGTCAGGGCAGTCTTCACAGATGAGGTTATCTCTTTTTTCAGCTTTATTGATATATAATTGACATATAACATTGTGTAAGTTTAAGGTGTACAATGTGTTAATTTGATATATTTATATAACATGATCATCACTGTAGTATTAGCTAATACCTCTAGCACATTACACAATTGTCATTTGTTTTTTGTGATTAAAGGATTTAAGATCTACTATCTTAACTTTTAAGTATATAATACATTTAACCACAATATTATTCATTGACTCTACAGAACTTACTCATCTTTTATTGGAAGTTTGTATCCTTTGACCACTATTCACCAGTTCTCCACCCCCATCCCTATCTACTCTCTGTTTCTACAAGTTCAACATTTTTTTCATTCTACATTTAAATGAGCTCACATAGTATTTGTATTTATCTGACTTATTTCACTTAGTATAATGCCATCAAGATCCATCTATGTGGACACACATGGTAATAGTATATTATTTTTCATAGCTGAATAATATTCCATTGTGTGTATAAGCTACATTTTCTTTATCAACTGCTTTTCTTATTGGAATTTAGGTTGTTTCTGTGTCTCGCTAATGTAAATAATGCTGCAGTAAACACGGGGATTTAGATATGTCATTGATACCCTGTTTTCATTCCCTTTGGATATAGACCCAGAAATGGAATTGCTGGATCTTATGGCAGTTCTATGTTTAATTTCTTGGGGAACCTCCATACTGTTTTATAATATTTGCAGCAATATCTATTCCCACCAAAACTGTACTAGGTTTCCTTTTCCCTACATCTTTGCCAATACTTGTTACAGCTCATCTTTTTGATAATTAGTCATTCTAATAAGTGTGGTGATTTTGTCATTGTGGTTTTAATATGCTTTTCCCTGATGATTAATAATGTTGAACTTCTTTTCATGCTGATTAGTTGTAAGTCTTCACTGGCAAACTGACTATTAAGTTATTCTGCCTATTTTTAATTGTTTTTATTTTTTATATGGAGTTGTATGCATAGTTTATCTCAGCCTATGGTTTGAAAATATTTTTCTTCCCATTTCATAGTTTGCCACAAAGGAGGGTATTTCTGAGCTGGACTTTGACCACTGCTGAGATTTGAATGGGTGAAAAAGAGAAAAGTGGGCATTCTAGTCAAAAGCATGAAGTGTTTATAAAAATAAAATAGCAGAAAGGAAAGCCTTATTGCATAGATGTCAGGAATTTAGCTGGTTCCTTTATATATTTAATGTATTATTTGCAAATAATAATGGGTATCACTTACTGAGTTTACATTAGTGACAGATAGTGTATGGAGAACTAGGGATTTAGAGAAGGATGAAAAATTGTGTTTAATAACAAGTCCTCTAAATCTAAGTCTTAGATAAAGTCCCAAAGCAAATATATTCTAGAATAATAGGGTTAGATTCAACTTATCAAGGTAGCAGAGATAACAGGACTCCTTGCTTTCTTTGCTAGATGCAGGAAAGTCTTTGCCGAAGTAGGAGGTCTGAATCCAGTGGTGAAGGATGGCTAAAGGTTCACCAGATCAAGACAATGGAGGAGGCATTCTGGGCAGAAAAACAAAACAAAACAAAACAGCATCAAAGTCATAGCATCTTCCTAAATTACGTTTCTCTTTATTTTAGGGGAAAAAAAACCTGATTTACTAATGCAGGGACAATTTGCATTCTACTTAATATATTTTGACTTTGTCAGTGTGATTTGTTCACAGACCACAATTTCTCAGCTTATCTATCTCTTCAGTGGTTCTCCAGCCAAATTACTCCTCTAAAATGACACTGGAAATGCATCACCTCTGTGTTCTGCTACTAGCATCGCTGTGTCCTTACTTTTCAACTAACCTCAATGGATACTGGAAAGGGAAATACAAATTGCTCCAGAAGTGAACACAGCCTCTCTTCAGCAGCACAGTGTGGGTGGACCGGGAACACTCTCACATTATCTCCCTCAAACACCATATTAATTCATAGTGATGAGTAAGAGGGAAAAATACTTAGGTTTTACGGAACATCATGAGAGAGTGGGCCATTGTGATGCACCCGTTGTTAAAGTCGTATCTATGAACTTGACCAGGATCTTCCATTCCTTTAGTACACTCAGTTTCTGAGTGGCATTGTTATGTGTTTTCTCTGTGAGGCTAATATGAACAAGTATAATCAGTGATTTTAAAGGGGGAAACTGAGCAAAGGGAAAGCTTACTGACTGGATGGATAGAAAGATGAAATTACTGATGGATAGAGAAATGAAATTACTGTAGTTCAGCAAATGTATTTGAACATCTATTATGTCTCAGTCATTATGTTAGGGACATGGTGTATAGATAGAAATGAAATAGATATAATTCCAAGCTTCTGGTCACAATTTTCTGTGTTTTTGAGATGGCTTTAGCATCATTCATCCTTAACTAAGTCAACTACTCCAGTTTTATCTTCAACCCCAACCCAAATGTTATCTTTGTTCTGTGGTTTGGCTCAAATTCCCCCTTACTTCTTTCTGAAAACAGCATTTACTCTACCATACTAGTTTTGGAAGAATCCTATTCTACATTCAGTTCTACTCATTACCTTGTTCACTAGACTGTAATAGATTGAGGTCATCTTCAGGTCACATTAATAGCTGGAATAACAAAACAGCAAAGAGATGCTCATTGAGTGAAGTCATGACCCTGGCCTGGAGTGGTCTCGTGATCTCAAGGAGAAAGACCTGTATGACTTGATTATAATGGGCTCAGTACAATACTAATATAGCTGAGGTCTTGAGATTGATAGCAAAGCCAATATCTGTTTGCTATTAACTTGGCACATTTGTTTTACAGGCCTCTTCCCATTCTCTTTTCTGCAGAATGGTCCACCAAAAGTTTCCCCTTTCTGTAAAAAATAGAAATCATGAATAAATGTATTTTGGAAATAATGAACACTAAATCCTTGCTCTTGGGTATACATGATGCTGATTAACATATTAAGAACCCTAAAAATTCCTGCAGTGAAGAACCCCACTAGTCACCCCATTAAACCTAATGCTTTTCAAATGCTTCAAATTGCTTCAAAGAATTCATTATATATGAAAACCCATCAGCATCCCACATAATTAGCAAACATGAACATGTTTTGGGAAATGCTGTCTTTTAATTTAGTGTTTATGCTATGAATAATTTGTAAAGCTTTGTATGAATGACATTAGCTGGGTAGATTTTTACTCTGAACCTGCTATGTGCTCAGTGAGTTAAAGAATCTTTATTTGAGGCTTCCAGGCTGGTGGCATTCCTGAGAAAGAAGAGCCAAATAATGCTCAAGGGATAGCATGGATTTCTCTGAGGATGGAACTAAAGACCAAGGGTGCCCTGGGAATATCTCCCCTGTGGGATCTGAAGTTTATATAGATGAAATGGGTGTTGTAACTTGCCTAAGAAAAATAATTCATAATTAAATGTAAAAATGACTACTAATTTAGAGTGAGAAAAGAAATGACAAATTACAAACTTTAAAAAGCAGATGAATATTGTAAACGTCACAGAAAAGCGTACTGTAACATACTATTTTAAAATTGCTTGGTGCGCTTCTATGGCACTTTCCTCTACAATATTATGTTCCCTTTGACTGTCTTTTCACAGGACAATTTTATAATAATTTCCACAGAGAGCATAGGAGGATGATTCAGTCTTTTGTCTAACCTGGTTGATCAAATGTTGTGTTTTTTTTTAAATAATTAATAGCTTCAACAATTTTATATTGGTAAAACCAATTGAGCCTTTATATATTGTTTCCAGTCTGTGAAGATACAAATTGTGGTCCTGATGGGCAGAGGTCATGGGGTCAGGAGCATTGAAGCTGGTAGATGAGCTCCTGGAAGGCCTGTCTGCACCTGGACAGTGAGCAATAATTTGACTGACATGATGGTGAACTCTAGAAAGCTATCACCCCAGAGAACTGAAGGTATCTCGATTCAATGTGTAGTAATTAGATCGCAAGGATGCAGACAGCCACTTCATGACCCCCCTACATGAGGGGGAGTGTGATGAGGGAAGGGTAGAGGGGAAAGTATGGTGGTTTTCACCCTCTGCCATTAAAAGATCTCACTTTATAAATTTTACCGAAAAACATAAAATAGGGTCTAGTGAACATTTTAGAAAGTCTAGAGCCTGGACTTTGGAAGCCCTAAATGAATATGTGTTCTAGTGATTCTGTTTCAGTAGCTTCATTTTATGGGAGCAGGGAAGGGTTGGGAGGGAAGGGCTAGAATTATAGTAATGGGAAAGGTGTGATGAGGCACACACAGAACCTTATATAGAAAGCAACATATATATCTGCTGAAAGATCAAGTTCAGTCCCGAAAATGTTGGGGGGTTACCTTGGAATAACGTGCGTATCCTCAGTCCTCTGAGCTCTTAGAGACGACATCTCTTCCATGGCCCCTTACTGTCCAGCTGTTCACCTCCTCCATCATGCTAGGCACCGCCTGGTGCCTCTTTATGACCAGTGGGGCTGCTTGTGCCATAGAGGCTGGTCCCACTGCAGAGACTGTATTTGTCTTCCCTTTATTTTACTGGAAGCCTTCGCTGCCATCCGGGCTGGTAATTGCACCACACCGTTTCTGAATCGATTGCTTTTAGAGCTGTTGAGCTTTTATTACTGCTCCGCGTAGGGGAGAGAGGAGGAAAAGAAGCAGGTTGGCCTGGGCTTTGCGATAGATGAATGTTGTCAAATTGTGTTTCTCCAGCTGTTGAATAAAACGAGTAATGCTGTTTCATAAAACCAAAAAGAAAAAGGAAATGAGAGTGTGAGAGGAAGGAGAGATGTCACAGAAAAGAGAGAGAAAGAACAAGAGAACATATGGATCTGACTTTTCTTGGAATAGACAGCAAAGCCATATTGTTATGTTGACTACATAGTGCAGTAATGTTGTAGGAATGTAGCAAGAAGTAAAAGACACATTTAAAAATATCGCTTGGCAGTTGCACAAATCTGCCATCTTTGCAAGTTTACTGATGTTTCCTCATTCTTAGAGCCACGGAACAAGGTATGTTTTCTTTTATCTAATCTTTTCCCCACTCAGATTAATAGACTATAATTTGATTCAAATATGATGGAATTCATCCTTATTTATACATGTGATTGCAGTCTCATTGGCAGATGACTCTATCCCCACAATCAGTCCAGTTTATCAACCTTTGGCATGTATTATGAATTTATGCAGTAGCATTTTGTCATATTTCATCCTAAGATAGCAAGTGGCAGGGCCATTCATTCGAGAACGAGGAATTCACATAATTAGATTTAATGAGATGCATTCTCATTCTAACTGGAATTTGTCTTTAAGAAAGAAACTAGTGAGCCTATTCTAGGAGCCTTGGAAAACAGAACAGATTATTTATGCAACTTTTGTTCCCACTAATTGTTCACAATCTCAGATAACGTGATATGGGGCAGTTTTCTCCCACATGGTAGCCCCCTAACATCGTGTGCATGAGTTGGTTTCTTATCAGCCTTTCATAAAAGGCTTAATGATAGTTTATGGTGTTTACGTTTTCCCTAAAATAGTCTAAGTCAGTCATTATAAATTGGAATTTCAAGTTAAATTGGTCTGAAATGTATTTAAGCATCATATAAATGTCAGATCTTTCATAGGATTCTCTCCGGCTAAGCAGGTGGCAACACGCCCATTCTAGAATGCCAGTTTAAAGTGCAGGGGATGGAAATGACTTGCTGGAGTTATAGACAATGTCAGATCTGGGCATAAAAACCCAGGTGTCCTTATTCCCATCCTACTCATCTAATAATCAAATTCACTGCTGTAATATTGCAAATTATAGACCCTACCTTTGGAGCAGGATGCATGTGAATATCATTTGTCACTTAAATGTTTGAATAATGTCTTCCCTGGTGGCCACTCTGCTATTTTCAGCCCGTCATGTCAAGCAGCATTGCCTTGATTATTGAAATGAAGAGGCCACTTGGACCGCTGATCTGAATGGCAGTTGGCACCAGAACCACCAGTCTGTTGTGTCCTATAGTAAGATACTACCTGGTAGGCAGAACCACCAGCACCACGCCACAAATGCTGGCATCAGATAACCATGCCAAGTTGTTGTCTCTTTGCCAGCTCCCCACCTACACCCCAATTAGTTCCTGCCCAATAACCAGTAAAATGGTCCTTTGAAATCCCACTGATTTCCATGTGAATGTCAGGCAATTTGGTGTTCATTTTAACATTCCAGTCCTTCAGCTTAGATATTAGTGTTTAGGGGAGACATAGTTTATGTTGAAGGCAGTAAAAAACTTACTTTGCTTGTCTTTCAGATAGATCCCTATCTGATATTTCTAGGACTATATGGTCTAAAACAATATGAATAAAAAGATAACATTTATTGATGGATAATTTTTATTTCTACTAAATTTTCTCCCTGGCAACCAGAATCTGTTCTGAGCTCATTGATGAAGAATGTCAATTCAGTTCTTCATGGTGTTTAGAAGAAATTTTGAACATAGTAATGTACAATATGCAAGTAAGTTCCACAGTAATTCACAATATTTAAAGTCATAATATAACATAATGAGCATAATATAAGGAAAATGTTTAGCCTGTAAACTTTTTAGGAGTAGTTAGGGGCTCAGTTGTGTCACTATGAAAACCTAGCTCATGGCAAAAACCTACTTTGTTCTTACATGAATATAACTTCTTTGAAAATAGACAACAGACTTTATTTAATGCTAAGCCTTATCTGTAGTGGACAATGTTATAGTGAGTGTAAAAGGCAGGAGAACACAGGAAGCACAGATTCGCTATGGAGCTGCACAGACAGGTCTGAAGGAAGGGAGTTCTAGAGCTCTCAGTGGCTTTTTATAGTTTTTAATGGTTTCTTGTGGAAAGGCAACCAGGTACAGGGAAGGCAATGGGGCTGGGGGGCCGGGAGGCTGGCAGGCCTCCCAGCCCCCAGCAATCTTCACTCTCTCAGGGTTTCTGGCGACATCTCGTGGCCTCTGCTTCTCCTCTGCTGCTTCTGCTTCTTCCTCTGCTTATAAGCCCAGTCTCTGGCCCAGGTGCACCCACTCACACAGGCCCACGCCCCACTCCAGATGCCCCGCATTAGGCATGTGTGTAGGCCTGCAGAGGTCCATCATTGGGGGGAGGGTGGTAAAACCTGACAGTTCTCACTTACCCTACAGTGAGGCTCAGATATGTTACCATTCCCATTTTACAAGTAGGAAACTGAGGACTAGAGGATTTTAGCTACGATCAGACTTTCCCAGGTAACATTTCAAGACTGAGATTTGACTCAGGCCCATCCCAACTGGTTCTTACCCTTCACATGTGCACATTGTTTCTGAGGGATCCCTCTTGTTGCTGTAGAGAGCAAAAAATACCCACAGATTTTGTGAATATCATTTTCAAAGGGGCTTGGGGAGCAGTAAAGATGCTATTTAGTAATGACCATTTTCAATTTCTTGACAATTCCGGTCTAAATTTTGAGAATGGAAATATAAAATTGACAGGGATTAAACAACATATGACTAGTTAACTGAAGTTGTTTTTTTTTTTTTAATTTTCATTACTCTGTGAAAATTGGGACTTATTACATAAATCCTCATCCTGCCACAGAGGAGCTTCTCATAAGTAATGTGAAGGCTAACAAGTTCAATTAATAACGCTTTTTCTTTAAAAAAGAAAAAGAAGGGAAAAAGCAAGATAAACCTTTTATCCAGTTTTCCTTCTTCTAACCACAGGGAGCACTATGGCCAGTTTGAGGGCTGGGTAATTGAATTCAGGTGCAAGCTGACTGCATTTCTACTGTAAGTGGATCTCTCTCCTCTATCAGTGAAAGAAATGGCCTCAAATGATTCCCACTGGGACGCAGCAGCCATTCCTCTTGCAAATAGCTGGGCTTTATTGACTTCTCTGGGTAGGGAGCCCAAATTGCTGCCCAGATGAGTCCACGCAGCAGCCAGGATGGACCTAGCAACTCACTTTTTTTCTTTGCATAGTGATTTGGGTGTGTCAATATGCGACTGCTAACTTTCAAGAGAGTTGAGAATAAGGAAAATAGGAGGTCATTGAGAAATAGATGATCTATGTCTCAGATATCATCCTTGGGTCAGCTGACAGTAAGGTCTGCAATGATAATTGAGATGATCTAAATCTGCTATGTATCCTCAGGAGAATGTGTTTCTTCTGATGCTCAAGGAGGAGTTTCAAACTATTGAGAATCCACTTAGGAAAAAAACAAAATGATAATTTTGGCTGAGACATTTAACAATGCTAATATAGTGAGAAGTTATCATGGTCACCTTTGCCAACCCCCAAGACCCCCCAAACCTGATCTGGACTTCAGGATGGTTGACTTTATTGGGATCTTGCTGTAACAGATTGTTCATGCAGGTAGGGGGTTTCCAAGAACACAATCTCAGGGCTCTAAGAGCAGTAGATGACTGTGAGTGGTAGATAACAATGACAATTTGACAAAAAAAAAAAAAAACAAACAAACCGTAATAAGCATCCTGAATAATCTAGCTGTGATCACTTAGTAACGGGGTGCTGCAAGTATTTTAATGCCTGTGTTGAGTTGGGTTTATGACCACATGAGGACCAAGTCTATCCTACTTAGTTGTTGAGGGCTAATGAGAAAAAAACAGAGGCAGGTTCAGACCATAAGAATTGTGTTTATGGCATGCAAACAACAAAATAATTTGAAAATGTACTTTCAAATGAAAAAGTTTTCACGCTGTTTTAAATGAAGAAAATTGGAGGAAAAAAATAGAATCACAGTGAGCTTTGTTTAGCATGAACATGACAAGTTCAGAAGAACCTGCATATGAAAGGTCAGGAGTGTTATGTTTGCTCTGGGACTGGCAATTTCATTTAAGCTAAGTGGTATCCATGGTCTTCTTGAATTAATATTAATTGAAATTTTACAACTCTTCTATATTTGTATTTAATTTGTAAATCTGCTTGGCTTGCATAAGTGAATTACCACTTTTATGTTTGTATATATTTATGTAAAGTTAAAATAATCATTTGAATGATCAGTGGGGGGGATCCCCAAGAGTGCATTTTTCTTTTAAAAGGTTCTGAACTTTATCCAAATTTGTAATGTCTTATCACTGGTCTAGAAATATTGACTCAAAATTGAATGTTAACCTGAGCAGGATTTTCTTCTTACTATGTTCAGTTTCCCCTAGGTTCCAGTTATTTTCTGATTTCTAGGACAATGGGAACCACCAGTAGCCAGAAAGAAAGGCAGCTTTGTTAGCATCTATTATTAGGTTTGGTTTTGTAAAATTAAAGGCTGATTATTGCCACAAAGTCTGTTTGGTAGATTCTTTGTAGGAGGTGTGTTTGTGTGCAGGTACTAAACCAAAGCACCTGGACAGCTTTTAAAGAGGGTAATGGAAATGAAAGGGATTGTGCAGGAGCTGGCCATTTATAGTGCCTCCATAAATATAGTCTTATTAAAATATCAGCATGAATTACTTGGTTAAACACAAATCAGTCTCTTTAGTATTTAAGAGAAATAATTCAATTTTGCGTAAGAATGAAAAGAATACTGGCACCAAATCACAGGCACACAACTACCTTAACCAAAGCTAAACATGAATTATTGTCCCCAAATTATTGAAATGTCGGTTTCAAATTTACTCTGAGTTTTTTGGGGGTGTGCAGAAGGAATCTGTATGTTCCAGCCATTTGTTTCTGAGACTGATAGCTCCTCTTATAAGAATCAGGGAACACATGTTTAGCAGGCGCTTGTTTTTATCACAACAAAGGCATCAAGTTGCCACGTTAACTCCAATAATGAACTCCTTGGAGTAAATTCCCTTTATTTCACTTAAAGTGTGAGCAGAAAGCCTGTTCTTGCACTTTTGCCTTGCGGCTAAAACTAAACAGGGAGGGAATTCAAGGATTATGGAAACTCTCATTGCTTTTAGCTTTCCTTTAAGAAGCCTACCTCCCCCTCTACCTTCTTTTCTCCCTGACTCTGAGACCCCTTCTCACTGAATACTGAATTCTCTTTTTTTTTTCCAAGCTCTGCATTTTCCTCCAGAATTTTCACTGACATGAAGTATTAAAGCCAGATCTTGCTGTGATTTTTGCCCCCATGGAGAAACATGCATTACAGGAACAACTAACCCTTTATAACTTGGGAGACCCTGGGGGCTTGATTGCATTCGAGTCATATAACCATAAATGCCCAGCCATATATCACCAGGGTTAAGTCATTTTCAGCATGAAATGATGTAATCCACTTTAGAAATAGTCTCAAACCTAGGGTCCTTCATGTGGTAAGTGTTCAATAAATACTTGACATTTATTTTATTAATTTTTATCCTTCAAATATAAAGAAAAATGATATTGTAGGTAACCCTCAGTTATCTGTAAACATTAATTAGTCAAATTCTTGCTTACTTAGTTGTAATGTTTTATTTGTCTTCTAGCAATGCTGGATGAGTTAAATATCATTATACCATTGTGATGTTCCTTATATTGTACCTGGGCAACAAAGACACAGTAATTTAATTTAGTTGAAGGAAGAGATGCATGTTTACATTTATGGTAATTGTATATTATCTTTAAAGAAATAAAAGATTATTGTCTTCAAATATGTGAATGTATAGCAAAATGTTGCTTATCCAGGTCTTGTTTAAGGCTCTCATCATTATTTGCATGTTATTAGCATACCAAAAAACCACTTCCCTGAATCTTGCCTATTCCTGTTCCTTTTGTGGATATAAACTTTCATCACACTTCTTACACTAAGTTGTTCTTTGATACTTTGTTTTACTAATTTAACAGTGATTTTTTTTTTTGACCCTTGAATGATATAATTTCCTTAAATATAGTTCAGGCTAACTTATGTTCAAATTGAAATATATTTTTTAGATTGGTGACTTTGGAATCAGTACATGACTTAAATGAAAAATAATATATTTTGTTCATATGCCAAAAATTCTGTGCTGATCAGAACTGACCTCTGGGTATGAGATAAGACTAGACTTCCATATGCTAATGGACAGAAATGGGGGAGGGGCTTCCTAATTGCTTTAGTTTATTAAGGGTCCCAAGGCATCTCTTAGAATGGTAGAGGTGATGTTAGCCCTTATGTCCTGGACATAATCCAGTTTAGGTTATTGCTGATTATAATCTGCCTACCTAATTCCCCTGACTCTTGCTTCTGAATGTTATTTTTCTTCACTTAGCAATATTTAGCTATTATTTGCTCTTGGTGTACAACTGTTAGAACATCTGCTGACTTCCTCTTCTGTGTTCAGTGTGATTTGGTTTTTGTTTGTTTTTGATAATAATAATAATATTACTGTTATAATATTTTTATTATTCTATTTCTGTAGACAGAAAACAAAAACCATCTAAAAATTTAAGCTGCTTTAACTACTTAGGCTGGAGTATCCAAGACGTAGACTTTTTTGGTCCATATTTGATAATTTAGAACACTAGACACACTAATGGCCCACGACATACTCATTTTAAGGTTATGACAATTCAGAAATGTATTAGCATGTTCATTATTCTTAATTCTGGGGCTGAAATCAAGACATGTGGAAACTGATGAAAGCTAGTTCACAACTAGACCCACCTAAGTCTCTTATCATTTTCCAGGTCCTTTCCAATATAGGAATCTATATTTGGGGGACTAAAACCCACTTTGATTCTTTTGGTCACAATTAAATGGAACTGAAGAACACACACACAAAAATGATGGGTCAGAAAGATTTTATTCACCATAAAATTATAGACCAAATAATAGCCATGTATTCAACATCTTCCATCCCTTTAAAGGAGACAGGATTATTCCTGAGTCTATTCAGATCTGGACCATTGATTTGGGTTATATTACCTGAATTTCAGGTGGAAGGACATCAGGTTTTATCTGTAATCTATCCTTGGTGTACAAAAATCACTTAAGTGAAGTCAGTTGGTGGACCTTTCTTCATTCCTTAGCAATGTTAGGTGAACAAAATACCACTCACACTAGTCAATATGTATTGAACTTTCTCAGTGAACAAAATGCTTAGAACTTTCAGGAAATGGACCTCCCTGAGATCATGGATTGTATATTCTAAATGGGCCAGACATGTAATTTTGACTTCAGTTTTAATCACATGGAAGGGATTCACCAAACTACTACCTCAGAAAGAGATCCTGACTGAATCAACTCTTCAGAGCTAACCAAAAAAGTCCAAATGACTCAAATACATATTTCCATGTATTTTCTATTTGACCATGTTTTTGTCAGAGATGGGAAGACTCTTCCTGTGGATTTTACTAATGCATCAAATATTATTTCCTGTGAGACGACACCACTGTGACTCAGATGCCCGACCCATGACTCAGACAGTGAGGGAAGTAACCTGTTTTGTCAGTTTGCCTTCACCACTGTTCTTCATATTTCAGTTCCATCAGAGGGAACAAATTGCCTCTATTGTATCTAAAACATTTTTTTTTACTCAAAAGTAGCATTTGAAATGAAAGTGAGTAGTAATGGTAATGGAAGAACATAGGCTAATAATTTTACTTAAAAACCACCATTGAGTTGGGTGTGTGGGATTAAGATAATTGTATCATAAAGTAGTACATCCCCTGAGCATTCCTTGAACCTAAAAATGCTGTTGATGGAATGGATTTTTAACAATGTAATTATGGCTCTCAGACTTTAAAAAATGGATATTTTCAGATTTTCAGAATGTTCTGACTTTGAGATAGTAGGTGAGATTTTAATGTCAGAATGACCAAGGAACCGCCACCCCCTCCCAAAAAAGGAAACAAAACTGAAAAGTCCAATATGAATTTTTACTGGAAATCTAAAGAGACTATTTGCCTAACTACATATTATCTTTTCTTTTTTTTTTTTTTTTTAACTCTTGTGACACACTGATACACATCTGCCATTAAGATCCCTGTTACCACTGTACTGACAATATACGTGCTGGAAATAGTCTTACCTTCTACAAAAAGAGTTGGATATATTTGTGATTTAGGAGAGAGAAAAAAATCTATTCTTTTCACTGACCTCCTTTTTGTGAATGAAAGAATGAATAGCCATTGCATCCCCAGATTTCCGGTGTTCGTTCTAATCAGTATAGATGATATGGATCTTTTGTTAAAAAGTTACAAGGCAAACTCTTGAGTGTGAGTTTTGATTCAGCTTTAGAAATGCACACATTCCCTACACTGTCCTCCAATGTGTGCATTTTTAAAATTTGTGAGAGGAGGATTAAGGAAGAAAAATAAATGGCTTTGGATGGGCCAAGAGACTGTGTGTGTGTGTGTGTATGTGTGTGTGTGTGTGTGTGTGTGTGTGTATTGAGAGAGGATAAAAAAAATGAAGAGAGAGAGAGAGAGAAAGAGAATTAATATTGATCAGTAAATTGAATCAATATAAATTGAATCAATATAAATTGAATCAATATATATTCTAATATACTAAGAAGAGAACAAACTATAGCCATTGGCAGAGTGCACCTATTCCAGTGTCTCTACACCCTGCTGGCTTGTGGATATAAAGCATTAATCCTTAACATTTGCTGGACTGGCCCCTGTATATTAAAATTTCTAAGTCTTGGACCCTAATTCAAGCTCTCTTCTGAGCTTTTCTCCACACCCATGACAGTTTCTTCCAGATGGTATCTGAGTTTTCCACATTGGATCACAATTTGTTCTCTCATGTTCTTTTCTTCTTGGTTCCTTTGTGGATGTCTGCTGCCTGTCAATCCACTTGACTTCATGTCGTCACTGAAATAATCTCTGCCATGAGAATGCTGTTCTTTGTCCTTCAAACTGAAGGAGCTTCAGGGGTCACAATAAAACTTAACCTCCCAAAGCCAAGTATAGTTCTCCACAGAAATGGAAAAAGGTCCTTCTCAATAGCACTCTAACTTGGCACGTGGCTTTGCTGAGGAACAAACACACTTTTGCTTTCCCCTCATCTCTTCTATCACTTCTGTCTGCTGAACACTCTCACAGCATGTTCTCCCCACAGACTCCTTTTTCCCTCTTGCCAAACAATGTTTGCAGAGCAGGTCCCCCAGATGCTGACTGTCAGGCCTGGAACCCTATGGCAGCTTTGGATGCCATAAACTGCGTACCTGAGAAGGTGTAGCTTAAACAACAGAATTGTGTTTCTTACAGTTCTGGAAACTGGCAAGTCCAAGATTGTGACTATCAAAGCAGTGAGTAATACATTGACTGTTGAAGTCTAAGGATGGCTATGTTACCATGACAACACTTGTTTATTATTTTTATTTCTTTTTCTTTTTTAAAGATTTATTTATTTATGCATACAAGATCCTGGGTGTAGGCCAGAAGTTCAGGGTGTTGAATGGATCCACCAGAGACAGAGTGGGGAGCAGAACAGGAGGAGTGACTGAGATACACTGCTGAGGGGAGCAGTGGGTAAGGCAGGAGAGGTCTGCTGCACCACCTGGGAAGCTCCCTGGCCGGGGGTCGAATTCATGCTGCAGTAGCTGCAGATAGCTTCATAGTGCTGAGACTCAACCTGTTGTGCCACCAGGGAAGCCCTGTTTATTATTTTTATTCACATAAATCTTTCAAATAAGAGCTATAGGTTATTATCTATCCTTCAGTGGTGTGTTCTATGAAACTTATTCTGTTTTGTTATTCATATCAAATGTATACATGCTCATGCTTTCTGTAGTTCATGTAAATCCTTGAAATTATCTTTTTTGACTTTGACAAAATGAAAAGGACAGTGGGACACTGCATAAAATCTAAGATGGAACAGTCGTGTCCCCAAAGAATCCATAGAGTAAATTATAAATATCCAGAACATTAACTTTAATTTTCTGATGTTCTTCAGAATGATTAGTTATAGTGTGAATCAGTTCTTTTGGATTTATCTTTGTTATCATTGACGTGGGAAACCTGTTGATCCCTCCCATTTGTGTATTTGTGTTCACAGGGGAAGCTCACAGCATCATTCTCTCTTGTGATGAGCAAAAGAGTAAACCAATTCAGAACAACCAGACCTTTTGTATCTTCAGAGAGGAGTAGAGATTAAGTTCATTCATTTTGTATCAGTCTCTAGAGGAAGAGTGGTAGGCAATGCTAAATGAAAGGCAAATCTACCTTTCATGAACTAAGAGTCTAGAAATAAGACATGTACATTAATGATAATATGTAGCAGGTGGAATGATATAAATATATATGAAGACAACAGGTAACATAGAAGGCAGGTTATATGTTTGTTGGTTAGATATAGCTTCTGATAAGGGATGATATTGTTGAGGGGTTACCTTTTTGACCTGATGATAAATAGAAGTTAAATCAGAAAGGAATCATTTAGAAGGAAGCACATACAATAAGATCCAGAGGTGTGAACCAAGGTTATGCATTTGGGTAAATGACTCAAGACAACTGGAATGTAAACTGTAAGAAACTCAACCTAGTTTTATGTGCAAAATTGTATAGAATTAGATGTGTCTTACATTGTTAATATCTTTTCAGGTAGATTTTTTCAACTGTCTTCTCTCCAGTGAGAAATTTCTATAGATTTGATTGATCCAATCAGTTTTCATTTTTTCCTTTACCACTGTTAGACAATTTTAGATTCCATATACTTTTAACATAAGTGCACAAGGACAGAATAGATAAGGGAATGGAGAGACGTGGATTCTATCACTTAGCAATGACCTTATGCTGGAATGATAATTATAATCATTACAAAGATAAGAGTCTTCATAGTCACAGAGTTTTCAGTAATGTTTGGAAATCGCAAATACAAAAGCCTGATGTGACACAGCTGGTGACCTAAAAGAGGCTTCTAGGGCACGTGGATGACAATAAGGAATGATGGAGCTGGAGAAATAGTAGCTCTTCTCAGCTTCTACCAGTGGTCATGTAGAACCAGTTTTGTCAGAGTATTCAGATTTGGAGAAAAAAAACAGAAATGTAAAATTTTGTGTGTGACTCTCAATTCATGGAAGTCACAACAGAACTTGATACTTTTTTTTTTTTTTAAGATTTATTTATACAAGCTGGGGCACAGGCCAGAGGCATGGGGCGGCGAGAGGGTTCACCAGAGACAGAGTGGGGAGCAGAACAGGCAGATTAGAAATACACTGCTGAGGGGAGCAGCGGGCGAGGCAGGAGAGGTCTGCCGCGCCATGTGGGATTCTCCCGGGCTGGGCATCAAACCCGCATCGCGCGCGCTGCCGAAAGCTCCACAGCACAGCGCTCAACCGCTGCGCCACCATAGAGGCCCCAGAACTTGATACTTTTAACAAGGCATCCATGCCCCAGCACTGGGAGGGCTGTGCCCCAGACATAGCTGCTCCAGTGTATAGCCCACACACCTCCACTTGTTGCCTCGAGGGCGCTAGGAAGGATGTCAATGCTTTGCTTTGTGGTTTCTGTGTAATGCTTTAAGAGAACCATAAGGAAACTCTTGTGTTCTCAGCTGCTTTTGTGGTTACTTGGCCAATCATAAGGCTTATAGATGATAATGAAGTTGTCTTGGAGGGCTGCCATGTCCATGATGTAGTTGTTTATCTGATTTTGTAATCCTTTATCAATTCCCTCTACAGCTTAAAGGCCAGGTGGTGGGTATGGAACAGAATGTTAAGTGATTTCCTTTCAAGTCCAATTCTGTTAGAATTTTCATTGTGATAAGAAGAGATATTATTAATAACAATAAAAGATAACAGTAATAATGGATCTTTATGTAGTAAGTTCACCCTGAAGTATATGGCCAACCCAGGACCTTTTCTTATCACAGCTACACATTTTATATAGAACTCCCCCAAAAGAAATAAGAAAACTAAAAGTAATTTCAGTGTCAACTAGAATTAGAGAAGAATTTGAGAGGAGTATAGAAGAATAAACAAAAAGTAGTCTAGAATATGAGCATATGCTATCTCCAGTATGATACTTGCTTGGAAGTCTCATACATTTTTTCTCTAAAGTGAATATTTTGCTGCCACTTTCTTCAGAATGATGGTCTAACATAAAGGTTAAAGATACATACTTGGTTTCTTTCCACCTGAGCTCCAGCACTTACTATCAATGTAAGTTTTTTTTTTTAATTAGTTACTCTGAGCTGAGTCTTTCTCATCTATCAATAGGGCACAATAATAGTACTTATCTTAATAGTACATACCTAGTGTTGTTAGGTGTGATTAAATGAGATACTCCATGTAAATCATACAGTGTACTGCTAGGCTACATTGTATTGTCATTGCTAGTACGTTTATACACACACACACATACATATATACATACACACACATATAAACTATATTGTTAGTATAATTATTATCCTTGGAATCTTGACTCTCTGGTTTATACTCTCTCTTTGTTTTATTTTATACTGATGGGCTTAAAACAATTAATTAAACCCCATCCTTAGTTTCTTGATGCTTTTTATCTCCCACATTATGTTTTTTCTTTTTTTTAGCCATGTGCCATCTTTCTAGTTTTTAGAAGCCATTAGAATGGACTGCACAACATGGTAAGTGAAATATATAGATGGAATAAACTAGAAAGAGGTGTTAGACTGAATTAGGCTTGTTCCTTCTCTAATTTTAGCAGGTTTCAGCTTATACTTTAACAAGTTGCTGGATTAGGAAGTGTCTCTTAAATTAGTGCAATCACAATCATGTTTGATCACTGCCAAGTAGGAATAAAGGCCCAAGAAGTATTGAATTACTATCATGTGCTAACTGCTTTATGTTAGCTCATTTGATCTTCAGAATGACACTATGAGAAAATAATCATATCTTTATGATCATCTGTTTTCTGCATAAAAATTATCCAGAAATAGACTGATTTAAAACATTAGCTCGCACAGTGCTTGTGGGTTAGATATTCAGGAATGCCCCAACTAAGAGATTCTGCTTCATTTTCCTACAAAGTTGTAATCAGAGTCCCCCAGGGCTGTGGTTGTCTGAAGACTGGATCACAACTGGAGGTTGCACTTTCAGAGGATGTACTCACAAGGTGGGCACGTTGGTGCTCTCTGTGGGCATGGGGCTTCTGTTTCCGGACTCATAACCTTCTTCACTTGACAGTTGGCTTCCTCCAGGATGGGGAGGGCATGTGGGGGTTGAGAGAGAGAGTGAAAGAGAGAGAGAACACAAAAGCATTCACTTCTCACTTCTACCAAATCTATTAGAAGTGTGTCAGTACATCTGGCCTACAATAGTGAATGTCTTACATTTTATTTTTTACTTATTTTTTATTATTTTTTTATTTTAAAATTTTTATTGTTATTTATGTCTTTTACATTTTGTATTCCCCTTGGGTAGCCCACCACCAATTCACCCATGATCCATCTCCATGGTCCCTTGTGTTCTTTTCTATTCCATTTTGTGCCCTTATCCTCCCCCGCCCCCCGCCCCCGCTGAGTGTCTCCTATTTGGTTTCCCTATAGTCCTGTTATAAGTGAAACCATTCGATATTTTTCTTTCTGGCTTATTTCACTGAGTATGATTCCCTCTAATTCCATCCATGTCGCTGCAAATTGCATGTCTTTATCTTCTTTGAATGCTGAATAGTATTCCGTTGTGTGTATGTACCACATCTTCTTGATCCAGTCATCTATTTTTGGACATCTGGGTTGCTTCCATACCTTTGCTATTGTGAATAGTGCCGCAATGAACATACGGGTGCATGTATCCTTTCGGATTAGTGTTTTTGTGTCCTTTGGGTACATTCCCAAAAGTGGTATTGTTGGGTCGTATGGGACCTCCATGTTTAGCAGTTTGAGGAATCGCCATACAGCTTTCCATAGTGGTTGGACCAGTTCACATTCCCACCAGCAGTGCAGAAGAGTTCCTTTTTCTCCACATCCTTTCCAGCATTTGTTGTTGCCTGTATTTTTAATGTGTGCCATCCTCTCAGGTGTGAGGTGGTATCTCATAGTGATTTTGATTTGCATTTCCTTGATTATAAGTGATGCTGAGCATTTCTTCATGTATCTGTTGGCCATTTGCTTTTCTTCTTTAGAGAAGTGCCTTTTGAGCTCTTCTGCCCATTTTTTGACTGGGTTATTGGCTTTGTTTTTGTTGAGTTGTGTGAGTTCCTTGTAAATTTTTGTTGTCAGTCCTTTATCAGATGTATTGTGTGCAAAAATCTTTTCCCAGTTGGTAGGGTGTCTGTTAGTTTTGGTTAATGTCTCTTTTGCTGTACAGAAGCTTTTTATTTTGATGTAATCCCATCTGTTTATCTTGTCTTTCACTCCCTTCACTTTGAGGGATGTGTCTTTTAAGATTTTGCTGAGATGTATGTCGTGTGGAGTTTTGCCTATATTTTCTTCTATACATTTTATGGTTTCAGGTCTTACATCCAGGTCTTTTATCCATTTTGAGTTGACTTTTGTGCAGGGTGTGAGGTAGTAGTCTAGCTTCATTTTTTTGCATGTGGCTGTCCAGTTTTCCCAGCACCATTTGTTGAATAGACTGTCCTTGTTCCACTGCATTTTCTTTGCTCCTTT
>PVIJ01015454.1:0-36461 GCA_004024925.1 Scalopus aquaticus
AGGTGTGAGGTGGTATCTCATAGTGGTTTTGATTTGCATTTCCTTGATTATAAGTGATGTTGAACATTTTTTCATGTATCTGTTGGCCATTTGCTTTTCTTCTTTGGAGAAGTGCCTTTTGAGCTCTTCTGCCCATTTTTTGATTGGGTTATTGGCTTTTTTTTTGTTGAGTTGTGTGAGTTCCTTGTAAATTTTTGTTTTCAGTCCTTTATCAGATGTATTGTGTGCAAAGATCTTTTCCCAGTTGGTAGGGTGTCTGTTAGTTTTGGTTAGGGATCACTATTTATTGAGTAGGGTTCATTTTTATCCTAACAGTAAGACTGGTTGTTTTATTCTATTCATGTTCTACTTTTCCTAATTCATGTTCTACTTTTCCTAGTCTTATACCTTCCTAAATGTCTATGGAGTCTAAGTGTTTCAAAGAGACTTTTGCTAGTTACTCTTTATCACACTGCCACCGATATACTATAGAATATATTTTGTCCTCTAAGTTGTTCATTTTTATTTCTACTTGAGACATCTCTGACACGTGGGGATATGGAATGTCATCATTTCCATGGCCTGTCTTCTTTACCCCCTGACTATAACTAGCATGATTTTTACTAGTGCAAAATGATGTATCAGATTATTCTGTAAAGATAGTTTTCAATGAATATTTTTAAATCATTGGTGGAATTTTTTTCCAAAAAGTAAATTACACTATTAACATTGATTGTTTAACAAAGACACAATTAGAGATGCATCAATATAAAACTAAATTTAGATGAAGAGAATCTGGAAGTGTTTGCTTAACCTTCCTTTTGTGTCTCCTTTCAAGGACTTATTTAATGCACTTGGGTCTCCCATTAACACAGTATAAAATCATAAGACTAGAACACAGGAACCATAAAGACTAATCCACTACATTAATGAGCCCCAATTACTTGATTGTATACTCTTGCAGCTAAAAAAAAATCAGATTGTCATTCTTAATATATTTCTCACACACGATATATTTCTACTTACTGACTCATAAATTATATTCAAATACTACTTTACTGGTGTACTTTATATTGCACATGAAGCACAAGTGTTTGCATCAAAAGATTCAAAGTCTTAAATTTAAAAACTAAATAAAAATTCAAGTTCTACTGTTTCTCCTAACACACAAATGCATTTCCTTGTACACCATTTGGTTGATTTACATGCAGCTTCAGAGACCATTACTCTAGTTCAGTGATCCTTAACATCCTGCTTTGAAATAGATGCTCTGTTCATGATAAAATTCACAATGATAAGTAGTGAAATAAGATAAATAAGGACAAGTTAATGAAATGTTCATAAAATTAATTTCATTTAAAGGATAGTCCTTTATTCTGAAGTTATTTAATTTCTATTGTTAAGCATATTAGATAGCATTTTTTTCCTTTTCTGAATGCCACTGACCATAAAATGAGTGCATATTGCTTCAATTTTTAATGTTAATAAGCTCTGTTAACTTCCAAAATCTGAGAAATGAACTTTCATAGCTAATATGTGTGAGCAAAACAAATAGAATGAAGAAATAACAAGTTAAGCTGATGAAGTTTGAATTCAGATAATTTTATTTCCATGCTGAATCAATCTTCATCAAGTGATTAGACAGAGTCACAGCTGTTTTAGATGGTAACCAGTGAAAAACCTTTGAAAATGAGACCTGCTTATGTTCCTTAAGTGAAATACTTACTGGGGACATTTGTGGGTCATATTTCACCTGAAGTGAGAAAGGACAAGCCCTACTAGAAATTAAAAAAAAACAAAAACACTTTTCCCTGGGAAAGACATCTCTGAGTATTTTTGAAAGCAGCAAATAGAACTATCAATACAATAAATACCACCAAGATGAGAATAGTTGACTGTCATCTTAAGTCAGATGTGGTTGTAGAAGAACTGAAATTCTAAACCCAAAAAATTGAAGCTACAATGATTCTAAGTGAGAATTAAAGATATACTTTATTTTTTTATTCATTAATATTATTTATTTAAAATATTTAAGTTTCACTAAAGAAAGTAATGAATGGTATCAAAGTTTAAAGAAAGTGCATTTTTAGAATGTTATTTTTACTATATATATAAAATAAAGATTTTTTGAGAATAAAGAAGCAGATGCACAATTTCCCCATGAACTTATAATTTGTTTTCTCTGTCCCAAGAAGTACAAGTGCTAAAATATTTTATGAATATCTGATTAATAGAGACCCAGTTTTTAGCCCATCCACCACAAGGAAAGAAAGGAAAGAATAAGGGAGGGAAGGAAAAAGTGAAGGAAGGAAGGAAAGAAAGGAAGGAAGGAAGGAAGGAAGGAGGGAAGGAGGGGAAGGAGGAAGAAAGAGCTCCAATTTGAAAAATGAAGGCAGAACTGCTCTTTCACTGTGGATAGATTGTCTAGAATCTGCTCACAAGTAGTAACTTCAAAATTTAAAGGCATGGTCTCTGAATCTTAGAGATACATTGGGAATCATTCATATAGGTCATGTCAGCAGAAATATGCTTCCCCTTGAAATATCAACTTATTAGAAAGTCATATCAATATAAAAGTCTGTTTTTTCCAACACTAGTAAATGATTGTGTTCTATATTTGAACTTTAATTTTGAGAAAATATTTAAATACACATCAAATAGTAAATAAAGCATTGAGAACCTGTTTAGGACCATATTTGTTTTCCATTATGGAATCCATATGTTTGGCACCCAGGAGACTTGGAAAGAAGGAAAACAAATAATTGGGTTGATACCTGCTAAATAATGAGACTAGTGCCAACCCAACTAAATTCCCATCAGGAGATTTTCTGATAGAAGTTTCTCATGTCCAGAAGAAGTATCTTTGGATCTTTGATGAATGAAACATCCTCAAATAAACAGAGCTATGAGACTTCTTGAGATGCTCATAAATACTAATAATAGATACAACATAAGGCCTTAAACAGTCTGTAAAATATCACCACAGAAACCAAAGTTTATATTTACATTTAAAATTATTTCTTTATAAGCATTTCAGATGTTCTGGCACTGTAAAGAAATGTGATTAGATAAAGATAATTACAAGTTAGTTCTTCAAGAATTCAAAGTATTATTTTCTAGATGCACAGCCTCCCAATCATACACATAAAATAAGAAAAAAAATGGCCATATAATAAATGTTATATTATGTGATAAGAAAGTGCTGTCAGAATACAGGAAAGGTGAAGGGGGAGGACAGTGGGGAAGTGCTCCTAGAGAAAGTACCACTTACCAGCAAGAACAGAAGAAGGGTCAGCTTTCAAGACGTGCCCTCTCTCCATCCCTGATGTAAAAAAGATCTGAGGTGACTTACACTGCACAGTGTTAGAAAACAAGGGCTGCAGTCTAATTGTGATGTGAAGAGAATTTCTTTCTGGCATCGTGCCATTTAGACTTTAAATGCTCTCTTCCTTTTCAACATGTCACAAAAGATTGGCCCTTCTTTTGTGAGAGAGACCAGTAATACTCACAAGAACTTGAAAGATATCAAACTTGTAGGAGTCTATATTTAAAGAGACCCTTTCTCTTCTGAATAGCTGCCAAGCACCAGTGATGTTCCATGAAAAGAAGCTGACATGGTCTCCTCCTTCCGGACCTGAGCAATTGGTGGAGGGTTCTTCCATAAATCTTTTCAGGAATTGTGTGTTTGAAATTGATTTTCTAGTTTGAAGCTTTAAAAATGATTGTTACCAAATGACATAAACAGACATCTATTGGGTATAAATTTACAGTGTCATGACTGACTTTTATTCTTCCAATAAGATGAGCAAAATTCTATTTGAAAAATAATATAAAAAATCAAGAGTAGTGCATATATAGTGAAAGATAAAATTACATAATACTAAGTACAGATTATTTTGAAATAGTTGTGTAAGAGATACATAGCCAAAGACAAATAGAAAGCAAGACTGCACTTACCAACATGCAATGAAAACTGAGAGATGCCCTTTCCAGGACATTTGGGTCAGAGTTATTTTTTAAGGAAATAAAATTGCCTCTTTTACAATGACATATACAGAAATAAAAATCTGAAGCTATATCCCAAAATTAGGTAATAGAATGTTAATTTTACAAGATCTAAATCAAAATGAAGCCTAGAGAGAAAAGAAAACAAAACAAACAAAAAAAAAAACAACAAAACTTTCCCAGGGACATATCTTCAAAGTCAAGCCAAATAGTTTAAGATCAGAAATCTCAGTTTAGACTATCTTTGAACATGGAAAACTTGACTCAGCAATGTTAGTTTTTCAACATTAATCTTTTTCAAGGTTGTTCAAAGTATTCTTGGCCCTTTTAATGCCTTTATGAATTTTAAAATAAAGTTATTAATTACTACTTATAAACTATTGAAGTTTTCGGTGAATTTCACAAAATCTATAGATCAATTTAGAATTTTATCTTAATAAATTGAGTTTTTTTTTTTTCACAGATGAAAAGATACCTTTTTCTATTTAAGATCTTCAATTTATCTTAGCAATGGGTTGTAGTTTCTAGTTTTGAGATATTTATTTCTCAAATTTAATCTTTGCATTTTGTATTTTTGATGCAGATATCACTTAATAACTTCTAATGCTCTTTTGGTAATGTAAATAATGAAAAGATCATTAGAAATTTTGAGAGAGTTATAAAAGAAGAGGTAGAGAGAAGAGACCATTTGTATACTATGTGTACCTGGAAATAACTATCTGATCAAAAACATATAACATGTGCTCTCATGGAATAGTACATGCAAAGCCCTGAAGTGGAGAAAGAACTGGACTTAATTGAAAAATAAGTCAGTGAAACTGATTGGTGTGAACTAGAGATTGAAAGAAGATGAAATTGGAGAGGAATGTGGTTTACATTTTATTCTAATGCCAATGAAGAAATGTTGAAGTAGCTCAAGCTGTATCCAATTTACATTTGTAAATGATCAAACCAGCTGATCTGTTGAGAATTAATGTAAAAGTTAAGAATGGAAGGAGACCAGTTGCTGTTACAGTATCTTGGAAAGACATGTGATGGAATAAGTGTGGAGAAATGTAACTAAATACAGTTTATCATTAAAGCACAGAATAAAGGTTTAGATGAGGTGTAGGGGGAAAAAAAGGAGCCAAAATGGTTCATTTTATGGCTGAAGTTGATATTGATACATTTTACAGAAACAGTACAATTGGGGAGATACAGATTTGCGTGGGGTGAAAAGCAAAATTTATTTTGATTCTCCTTTTTACACAATTGTGAGCATAGTAATATGCTCATATTCCATAGTATATACTATAGTATATATTCCATAGTAATAGATATATTATTATTGGGAATATACTGTAATACACATATTGTATTAATATATATATATTACATAGTGCTACCTGTACTATACTATGTAATATGTCTACTATTACATAGTGATATACATGTATGTAATATAATATTACGATTGTTTTTTAGTGATACTATGATATTATATCTATGAATATGTGCTAATTCAAATGAACACTGTTGAATATTTGTTTCTCTATTATAAATAGCATTGCAATTAGCATTCTCAAGATTAAATAAGTATTTGGGATAAACTTGGGCTTACCATGGATGTTTATGGAAATAGAATCTTTAGGGCCTCCCTGGTGGCGCAGTGGTTAAGCGCTGGGCTATGGAGCTGTTGGCAGCAGCGACGCGAGTTCGACCCCCGGCCTGGGAGATTCCCACAAGGTGTGGCAGACCTCTCCTGCCTCGCCCACTGCTCCCCTCAGCACTGTATTTCTGTTGATCTACCTGTTCTGCTCCCCACTATGTCTCTGGTGAACCCTCTCACCACCCCATGCCTCTGGCCTGTACCCCAGCTTGTATGCATAAATAAATAAATCTTAAAAAAAAAGAAATAGAATCTTTAGGTCTAAGTAATATTTCAAATTCTTGCATACTGTTGACTATTGCTCTTCCATCAGGTCATCAGGAAAATATTATGATTAAGTATATTAAGTTTGTTAGACTATTTAGAGCAATGGAAATACCACCTTGACATAGTATTAGAAGTGCACCAAAAGGGACAAGTCAAGAAAGGATATTTTCAAAGTTTAACAACTCGAGTTCTGTTATATTAAAGTCAGACTTGGACTTCCTGGAACTGGTTGAGATTAGGCAGAGTTTATGGTAGTTCAGTTTTGGATTGATCAGCAAGATGAGGTAAGGTTCTCAAGTAAATCTTAAGCACGTTCTTTATCTTTAGAAGACAACTGTTTTAGTTAGCTCACCATAACATCCCAAAAGCAGACGTTTTCTTGTCTAACATTTTAAGATAAGGACTTGAAAATGGTCCAGTGTTGCTCCATAAAGGGACAGGGAGTTATGTTGATTTCAATCCATAATATGCATTGTCAAAGAAGTCTCAATGAAATTTGTATTATCTATATTTACTGTTTGGAATTTTATTATTGTTTATATTTTATTACTGATTTTATTATTTTATTACTTATTTTATTATTATTTTATTACTATTATTTATTATTATTATTATTATTTATTATTATTTTATTACTTACTTATTTTATTTTATTACTGAATTTTATTACTGATTATATTTTATATGGAGTTAGCATATATTTACATGAAATATTATTTATTAATATTCATATTTTAATGTGCTACATTGCTACATCAAATTTTGAAACATGCTTTATTTTTAATATAAATCCATAACCTAACAATAATAGATAAACAATAGCTAATCATTAATTGGTTGATAAAATTATTAAAAACATGCATATGCAAAGCAATCATTAGTCTTCCCAAAAGAAAAATTAAATAAGAGAAAGGTGTTAGAAATTGAGCATCGTAAACCTCAGTGCAAATATGTATTTCTCTTATGAGTTTCGTTTTTTCAGTATTTCCATTAAATCATTTCAACTGCCAGCAGAGATTAGTAACAAATATGGTTCTGGCATATTTCCAAAATGTGCTCAGTTATTGAATACTTCAATTAAGGAACTTCAGATGACGGTGGAGTCTTTTCCCAATGGGAAGATTTGGGCACATCTCTTACTTATCGTTCATGTGAATAGTGACTATCAGAAATAACTGTAAGAGATTAGCCAATGTGGCCTTTTTTTCCCCAGGAAAAGCTATCCTGACATGTACCAAAAGAAAGATACCTAATACTTATAATCCTTGTCAAATATAACCTAAGGGGGAAACATTCCAATTGTTTATAGAAAACTTTGCAGAGAAATGTTTAATAAAGCAATAAGTATTTCAGATAATGCAATACAACCTAATTATTTTTCTATAGAAAAGACTGATCATCCTTACTAATAAAAAAAAAATCTGAGCATAAAATAATCACAAGACTAAATATCCAATTTGTATTGTTTGAGATTGTGACGTTAAACACACATACATAATCTTTTTGATGCAAGAAAATATAAATGATGTGGAAATACTATATTTTTAACATGTTGAGTTAATGTAGCAGAGTATGAGTTTGTTGGTTGCATTTTTTAAAATTTATTGACTTTTAAATTGACATTTACTTAAAATTTTGTTTTTCACATTGGAGTTTATCATATAAATGTTTTTATTATAAAGCAAAACTAATGTTAGAGTATTAGGAAAAATAGACAAACCAAAGGAAGCAGAGTCATTTAAATTATTATAATAGATTAGAAAGTAATATTTAATAGTTTATGTGAATAAACATCCTTTAGCATTCATGAATTTAAATCATGCAGTAAATATTACTTTGCAATTTTGCAACTACTTGAAGAAATATTTATGAGTATGAGAAGAAAGTAGAATGAGTTAAACTATTTGGTGGAACTGGATAATAGGATTAAATTGCAGAACTATAGAAAATGAGACTAAACCAGAGTATCTTATAGGTAGTAATGAGTCTATTGTAGGTAACATATAAGTTGGTTTTACCTTTTTTCCAGGAAGTTACTCTTTGCCTTTCAATTAGAGAATCTGATCCATTTACATTTAAGGTAATTATAATAGTTTAGACTTGCTAATTTCATCTTATTGTTTCTGGATATTTGGTAGTTCCCTTGTTCTGTTTTTCCTCTGTTACTGACTACTTCTGTGAATTGTCGATTTTCATAGTTGTAAGCTTTGACAGCTTCTCTCTCTGTTTTGTTTTTCTACCATAGGTCTTTTGCTTTGTGGTTACCATGAAGCTTACATAAAACATCTCATAGATATAACAGGACTTTTTACACTGATATCTTTAATCATAGACAAAAATTCTATCCTTTTAGTTCTCTCTTTATGCTTTTGATGATAAAATTACATAATTGTTATATTATGTATTCATCAACTATTATGTAACTAAAGTTGTTTTAAATACTTTTCTTCTTTAACCTTTTCACTAGAATATGTTACCATACTACCATATTTCAATATTAGAAAATTTGAACTGTAATCATCTTTACCAATGTTTGTATGTTTTCATGTTTGTGTGTTACTGAATTAGCATCCTTTCAACTTGAGGAACTCCTTCTAGCATTTCCTTCAAGTCATGTCTAGAAATAATGAAGTCTTTCAGCTTTTTTTTTTGTTTGTTTGTTTGTTTGTTTGGAAAGGTCTTTATTTTTCTTTCATTCCTGAAGGATCAATTCGCCAGACAGAGTATTCTTGGTTGGCATTTTTTTTTTCTTTCAGCACTTTCAATACAGGATCCCACTTTGTCCAATTCTGAAGGTTTCAGTTCAGAAATAGGCTCAAAGCCTTATGGAGGTTCCTTATAGAAAAGCCTCTTTTCTTTTGCTGCTCTCAGCATTTGCTGAGAGAGACTGATGTTGGTTCAGAGGCTGCAGCAAGGTCCACAAATGGCACCAGGGTGTGTGTGCCTATTACTCTATGCAAAGTTGGACAAGACTCCTTTTGGGTTTCTTAATATATGGTGCTGGACTTCATTGTGCCCTCAAAAGGACTTTTATCTTTGTATGTATACAAGATTGTTGTTGATGGGAGGATATCAGAAGAGACTTACTCAATTTTATTTCTGATGTCCGTCCTCTGAACAACTATCTGCTTATCTAAATGCTTCATATTAGGTATGTGATCTTTTCACAATATTTTGAAATTTATGTAAAATCATAAATGACTATTACATGTATAGAAGACTCTGATTATTTGTTAATTGCTTCAACAGATGTATTCCTTGAAAGAGGGAGCTGGAACAAATCTATGTAGATTTTTAAGTTGTAGATGTTAAGTTGTTGATTTTATTTTGTTCTGTCTGCCTGTAGATTTTTTCCTTCAAATTTACCTTTCCATCAGGAGTTCATAACATTGACAATTTTCCTAAGATTTTGCTTACACTGGACATTATCACTATATATATTTTTGCATATTTAATATTAAAATGATGTTATAATTATTTCATTTTGTTTCTTTGATAAATGGTAACTTTAGTTACTATATATATATATATTTGGATTTTTCTTTAAAACTGTGTTAAGGCCCCATTTGTATATTTTAAATTTCAGGTCATATTTTTTTTTTCCAATTCACTTTTAATATGTGTTTTTAAATTGCCAGAAGTACCCCTTATAGAATAGGTTGCAAACAGCTTCCCTCATATTATCATTTCCTTCATAATGTGTGAGATAATCTTTATTTTCAAAAAGAGTTTATCTTGGGATTAATCTGACATTCTTCTATCTTGTGTCTCACACCTAAATTTTAAATCTGTCCATAATTTTTATGAAAAACATGAGGCAATGATCTAGCTCATCTTTTAGAAATATAAATCTAGCCTGAATTTTAAAATGTTCATTATGCTTTACCCATCTATGTATGCTAACATAATATTTTTCTTACAAGTCATTTTTTTCCACATTCTCCAAGTTTTTTCTATATTTTAATGTTAGGCTGTTTGCTCCCTGAGATTATTTCTAGTGGACTTTGGGAAGGGTTCCAACACCAACAAGGAATTAGTGGAAATCAGGATGATGTCCAAGAGCTAAACTCAATTCTGACACTGCTTACCCAGAGACAGTATCAGATTACACAGGTTGAGGGATTAGTCTCCCAGAACTGCCCTCCACTTCAGATAGCAACAACAAGCCCCAGCTTTTGACCAACTGGCTATACATCAGAAGTTCCCAGGATGTCCTCCTTAGGTTGATTAATTTGCTAGAATGGCATCCAAAACTAGGGAAAACCATTTATTGATTAGATTATAAAGGCTGTAAGAATATAAATCAAGACCCAGATGGAGGAGATTTATAGGAAGGCAGGGAGAGGCAGGGAAACTTTCCACCCCTCTCTAGACAGACCATTCTATCCAGTTTCCATGTGTTCACCAACCTGGAATTTCTTTGAAGCTCTCTCCTCTTGGGTTTTTATGCAGGTTTCATTACATAAGCATGACAAATTAATTGAATGATCATAAGCAATTGTCAAAACCCAGCCCCTTCTCCTTGCTAGAGGTCAGAGGGCGGGACTGAAGGGCTCCACTGACCCCTTAAACATTGGTTCTCCAGGCAACCAGCCCCCATCCTGACGTGTTTTCCAAAAATTATCTTCTATAAAATAACAAAGACACCTATACCTCTTAATAATTAGGATATTGTAAGACTTTTAGGGATACTGTGAAGTAGAAACAATAGATAAAAAACAATGCAAAAGTAATTCAGATTTTAAACTCAGACATGTATGTTTACTATGCTCACCAGGTAAACATTTTGTAGCATCAGTTTACATCTTCCATTGAACATAATTACATTGCCTAACTTATATGAGTTTTTCACAGTCATACATACAGCTAACACATAAGTTTTCTCATTATTAATGCTTAAAAAATAACATCATAGAATACCTGAATAATAACAAACTATTATTAAAAAGGACTCTTACAAAAACATAAAGTTTATTCAACCCTATGAACTTACATATAATGGATAACAATATCAACGAAGAAAAAACTACCATTGTCTCAAATTACAAAAAAAGACATTGTTTTATAAAAAAACATTCATTTATACATATGTGTGTATATATGAAGATCAGGATTGTAGTGCCCTTTCTTACATAATAAACAATAACTGTTTTAAACAACAGTTATATAAATGAACAACTAAAATGCTATAAAACAGGCAAGGGAAATTTCCATCTGCTGGCTAATTCCAAAACAATAGTTTTATTTATGCCACTATAATCAGTTAGAAAACATAATTTAAAATTAATCAATGTGTAAAATAGCAATAAAATGTTAAATACCTAGGAAAACTGGGTACAAATGTAAATAAAATTGCAACAAAATTATTACATTTTACTAAAGGAAATAAAAATTTTGAATAAATGTAAAGGCATGGTATTAAAATCTTTATTTTCTCTAAATTAATTTTAAATTCAAAAGCAAAGTTAATGAGGTTCATTATCTTTGTTATGCGGTTCAGTAATTATAATATACTTCCTTTCCCCAACCTCTTTTCTTGGAAATTGCCACATCCACAACTCCTTTAATGGGGCAATCCAAGGATTATAAAAAGCCCATTTGATAGAGTATAAGCAGCTATTTAAACATATTGTATATGGGGGTGAAGAATCTCCCATTTGCTGGTAGTTGAAAGAAAATAAGTGAGAGAACACATTTTAAAAATGTGAAGAGTAATAGAGTGATAAATTAAACTGCCTTAATATTGGGACAAATTATGGTGCAAATTATTGCTGTTATGAAAATCATGGTTAATCAAACCCAGCTGCAACATCCTGACATAATCCAATAAAATTTGAATTTCCTTGGGAGTTCTGTCTTAATGCTATATGAATCTTTATAAAACTTCATTCTAATTCATGAATCAGTCTCTATTACAAATAAGGAATCTTATAACCTCTCATATACTTGCAGAAACTAAGTATGAAATGGCAGGAAAAGCTTATCTTATTCATTACCAATCAATACTTGTGTGTGTCTGTGTCTTTGTGTCAAAGATATTTAGAGAAATCAAGTCGTCGATCATCTATCACCTATGTTGAACTATCATATATCAGCAAGAAATGTACAAGACTTTCAATAATTCAATACTTGCCCACCCTCCCAGAGAATGTTGCCAAGAGTTATTTTAAAATAAAAAAGAGATCCAGGTACAATTGAGAGGCAGAATATAAATCTGGGTGGTATTAATCAAATCATTTTGAAATTTCTTCAGCTAAGTATTAAAGAATTACAAAGTTAAAACAATTTAAAGGTCTAAAAAATCTTATATAGCTTTGATTCAGTCTCCAAAAAATGTCCCACTTTTTTGTTAGCTTTGCCTATTTTTCATTTTTTTTGGCTCTCTCCATATATAAATATATATACATATATATATGTATATATTTGTATATACATATGAAATGTATGTGTGTACAGTAACTATTTTTTTCCTTTTTAATCTAATTTGGAGACACAATACCCCTTTCCTTCTAAATAATGTCATGCTTATATTCCAAGAATAAGAAAAAACATCTTAACCACTGTACAGTTGTCAAAATGCAAAATTGTAAGATAAATATAACCTAAAAATTCACTTCCAAATTTATTGAGCTATATCAGTAATGTCTTTGATGTTTTTTGCCCCCAGACGGGATCAACATTGCATTTAGTTGACATACGTCTTGCCCACTTTAATCACAAATTGGTCATGAGATTTTACTTTGTGTTCTACTCCTTGAATATTTGAAGTATATATGACAATTATCTTGCTGAGTAATTCTCTATTTGGGTCTGTTGGATGTTTGCTTCATTATAAATACAGGTTATGCGCTTTAGACAGGAACAGATCTAAAAAATGTGTGTGTATCCATATATCTTATTAGAAGGTACATGATGGCTCTTTGCCTCATTATTGTGATGTTAGTTTTGATGATTAATAAACGTGGTTTCTCTCAAGTTTCTCTTTTGTAGAATATTTTCCCCATGGAAATTTATAAGTAATTTTTAGATACTTTAAGATTAGTTTTAGTATCCACTGATGACTTTCTAACTGTATCATTTCTTTCACATTTATTATTGACTATCTACTGTAAGGAAGAGTTTTCTATTATTGTTTATATTCTTGAAAGTTTTGAAACTACACAAAATCGAAACTATATAATATTGTAATGATACATTGAAATCATATCATAAAATGCCATACGTAACACAATAATGATTTTGATATTTTAACATGAAAATACTTCATTAAATAGAAAGGAAAAAAATTGTATCTCCTCTAAAACTCCAGATTTTAATTCTAATCAGTTTTGAAATAGCGATTTATAAAAGCAGATTTAATTGTGAAATCTCAATGAACTCCAGTGTAATTAAAATGATTGCATATATGGAAAACATAATAATAGTATAATAAATTTTGGGTGAGAGGACTAAGATTATTTTTATCAAAGTGTCAGAATGGGAAAAAAAGGTATTTATTTTTATACATCTATGTATGCTACAATGACATCCATTTTTTCCATATTGAAAGTACATGCATCCTTTTTAATTTAATGAAACAAAATAATATTGTATTTTTCAATGGAAGAATTTCCATGCTTGAGTTATTTTTAGAATATAATTATATATATGTTTATATATATAAACATATGTAATTATATATATATATAAAATTTAGAATAGGATTCTCTTTCCTTTAAGTTGACCTGATTGGGATGCTTATAATATGACCATAATTCTATGATCTTTAAAATCATAGAATATTCAAGCAGTCAATCAATGAGTACCAACTACTTGCAGAGTGTAGAGAAAGTAAAGATAGTGGGCAAATTTTAATTAGATATGTTATTATCATGCTAAATAGGAACTGCAACAGTCATAGCTGTGCTTTTACCCTGCCCTCAGGGCAGAAATCTTTTGTCATTTGTTCTTATTTTTATCCCAAAGCCTGGTACAGAGTCCTGCATATAGGAAATGTTCAATTCTTTACTAAATTTATATATCTAGAATACCTAACTCCATTGAAACCTGTAGATGAAGACAAAAGACAGATTTTGAAGTAAGTAAACAATGAATATATAAAGTATTAAGGAATAAACATGTCACATGTTATTAATAACCTAAATAAAAACTAATTGCCAACAATGACAGTTGTTTGTCAGACATCAGCTTTTTCATCAGCATTAAGTTTTTATAGACACTTAACATACTCTGCAGATACTTAAACATTTAGCAATGGTATTAGACTGAACACTGCCGAGGGGGAAAATTTTGAAATGAACGATGTTTTTTCCTCTCTATATTCTACAGATGAGTGGAATTTCTCCCGTTTCTACTAGCAACTGCCACAATCTATAAAGAAATGAAGAGAACTGAAGAACCATTTTTATTATCTTATAGAAATCTGCTAATCGTAAAGGTAAAGCATTCTATAGGTATTCTTATCTTATTTGCAGTAGATGAATGCTCTTGTGATTAGAAAATAAGGGAAAACCAGAATTCTCCCTTTTCCTTTTAATATATGAAATGGATGTCACTTAATATTTTTAATATAATGTTGGTAGTTCTCACAAAACCTTAAATATTCCCCAAACCATGGTAAATTTAAAGCATGCTATCCAAATTTTGAGTCAGAGTGGTAGCTTTTAAGAAACTAGAAATCTAGAACAGAGATGGTCATGTCCAAAAGGGTAACATCTAAAGCCTCTATTGTTTTCTCTTGTCCCTTAGGAGATATAAGTTCTGTTAGAGGGACAGTAAGGACCAACTCTAAGTCATTGAATGATGACCTTAACAAACTCCACCCCATCTCCATGCTGCTGCCAAGATCTCAGGTGCCAAAGACTAAAACTCCCAATAGACTATGAAATTGACTTGCTGAGTGGCGGAGCTGCTACAAGCTAGGGGCAAAACTGAGTAGCCAGGTGAAACTTTAAAAGACTGTCTTCCGAGATATCAAGACTGTCCAAAATTTTTGGCCCCAACTGTGAGAATGTCAGGCAGCACACAAAACATTATCCTCATTTCTGCCACCAATTGTGGTTTTGGGAAACCACCTTCAGTTTGGATGATTTGCTGGAAGGACTCACAGGATGCACTCAAAACTGTTATATTCATGAATAAGGTTTATAACAGTGAAAGGATACAAGTTAAAATCAAAAGAAGAAAGTCATAGGGTAGAGATTGGGAGGGAGAGTTCTAAATGTGAATTTTCCTTTGTTCTCAGATTATGTTACCCTCCCATTGTTCATGTATGACAATGTGTGGTGAGGTATGTTTGTTTGGACCATTAATTCAAATTTAAGTACATATTTCATTGAGATTTCATTATATAGGCATGATTAACTTATTGCCTACATAGTTGAACTAAGTCTCTCCATTATTGAGATCTCTGACCCAACACCCTACCCTAAATCACCTGGATAGTCTTCATGACTTTGTTAATACCCACTCTAAAATTACCAAGTGTGGCTATTGAAACTCTGAGCCATCTCATTAGCATAAGCCATTAGGGTCAGTAGGGCCCACTGTAAATTATTTCAAAAGCACAATTATCCTCAAAAATCCTGAAGTTTGAGAGGATACCACCTAGGACAAAGTTCAGACCTCTCTTTGGGCAAGGTCAAATTTTTAACTTCTTTTTCTCTCAGATTGCTGTCTCTCTCCTTCCCCCGTATCTGTCTACATGTGTTTCCATTAACATCCTAGAGATGAGTTTGACCTTTGTATATTCTACAGGGCCATTCTCAAAATGTTCATCCTAGGGCAGCATGATCAGCATCACTTGGGAAATTTTTGGAAATGCATGATCTTCTGACTTCTAAGACCTACTGAATCAGAAACTCAGAGAGGCCCATCAGTCTATTTTTAACAGTCCCTTCAGGAGCTTTTCATTCATGCTCAAATTTGTAATCTGTTTTGAGACCCTTAGTGATGATGGCATAAGGAAGAATGAAGGGGAGAATTTAGGGATGTTAAAAAATAAAATTCACTTGAATAAATTTAGAGCTCTAATTGGCTTCATAAAAGGATCATGTATTAAGCAGCATTCCTTCTAGGAAGCAAAAATGCTCTACAAAAATTGCATAAAATGAAAGGTTTTTTTATAGTCAGAAATAGGTGGAATAAGGTTATTAGCAAGATATAAAACAACTTTCAGACAAAGCCAACTTCTCTCAGGGAAAGGTGGGGAGGGGGTGTCTTATCATGCAGATTGTTAGTAGTGCTGACTAGGAAATTCCAGATTGATAGGTTTAGAATTCCACTTTTGGGAATGACTGAAACTGCAACTGAAGGGCCTCAGCTATAACCTTGCCTAGTTCTTGAATGGAGGCAGGTAAGAAAACAGGTCACAAAGCTCATATGTGGGAGCAGGAATAAGTCTTTGTTGTGAGGCGACAGGAAATACACAGGTAGCAACAGCTGCAGCGTCCAGCAGCAACAGCAGACTGCTTGTGCTCCAGCTGCAGCAGTGTCCCTGTGTCCGTTGAGTATCCCTGAGCCCCTCCCCCACAATCTCTCCCCTCCCCCCAGAAGCCCTGTTATACTATTATATTTTACATGATTTATAAACAAAGTTGGCACAGGACCAGTTTTAGGCCTGGTGCAGAGAAATATGTTTTGCACATGAGAACTGTACCTCAAGGTTACACTATTTTTTGCCCTAGGTCCATGCACACTGCATTTAACAAGGCTATATGTTATCTACTAGGCCACCTGTGCTGGAAAGTCATAGGAAAAGTAGTCTGAGAAACTATAGAAAACTCTGTGTTTTCCCATGGGCCCTATAGTTAGTTATTAAGTGGCACTTAATAACTTTGGTGGAGCTTGGCATGAATGAGTCCATTTTGGGCCCACTGCATCATTATTTAACAGGAGCCTTTCCCAAGGAGAAATATGACAGATGGTTCTTCATTGCTTCTTAAAATTTGAAACATGGGGCCTCTCTGGTGGCGCAGCAGTTAAGTGCTGCGCTGTGGATCTGTTGGCAGCGGCGACGCAAGTTCGACGTCCAGCCGGGGAGATTCCCACATGGCCCGGCAGACCTCTCCTGCCTTGCCCACTGCTCCCCTCACCAGTGTATTTCCGCCACTCTGCCTGTTCTGCTCCCCACTCTGTCTCTGGTGGGCCCTCTCGCCACCCCATGCCGCTGGCCTGTACTCCAGCTTGTATGCGTAAATAAATAAATCTTTAAAAAAAATTTTTTTGAAACAAGTTCTCCACATTTCTATCAAAGGAAATTGAGATGAGACACCTCATTCATCTTCCATTTTTGTCTTCATTTTACTTCATTTAAAAAATAATTACCAATTTAGGTTAGTAATAGCCAATAGGGAATTACACAGAAATGTTTTTATGAAATAAAAAGTGTGCCTTCATTGTCAGTGTTGTTTACCAAGAAATCAAAAGCTCATCTATGAGCTAAATGCAAAGATTTGCCATTCAGTGTTGGGGAAAAGACTTTAAAATTGGGTCAGTAAGCCTGAACTCAGATCTTTATCCCTGAAAGGGTAGGATGTGGGCTTATATCACATTTTGGGAAATAGGGCTTGGGAGGAAAAAATGATTGAATCCCATTGGCTAGGGAGTGAGCTAGGTCACAGGAATAATGGTTTTGCAGCAGATCATTCAGTAAACCAGATGGGGTGGGGGGCAGAAGAATGCAGTGGTGACTGACGTCCATTGGATAGTTACAAATGGGAAAGTGTTAGCATGTGACCCAGGGGTATTCCAGGACTGTAAACTATCCAGTGGTGCATGGCCTAAAAGGGGTCCAGCCATCTGCTGCATAAAAGCAAAGGAAGAAGACACTTATTGTGAAAGGTCTTTATTGGAATTAGTATATACGCAGAATAAAGGATATTTCAAGTTTCCCAATAAAATCCCTAAATTTCACCTCCCCTTATGGGCAAATACCCAGTCACAGGGTAGGCACAAAGAAGGGCCAATGAGACAGCAGACTTTCTAAACATCTAAGGTATCTCCTGACAGGGAACCACAAGAAAGGGTTTAGTCTGGTCTCAGTGAGCTGGGACAGAAGAAGGAGGAGGATCGCATAATCAGTGTACAAATCAAGGTAACTGCTGTTGTTGTCTCTGCCATGGACAGGCTCTCCACGTCTCTCACCCATGTGTCTCTACCAAGAGTCTTTACAAGTCTCTTTTCCATGTCTTCCTTACCAGTCCCTGGGTACAGTTAAAGCCAGAAAAGCAAAAACTCCTGACCCTATGTGTGTTAAGTTATAAACCAAGCATGGCTGCTTAATTCCAGCCTTAGTTCCCAGCAACCACCCCCATTCAGGAAGTCAGGTTCGTGGCATGTTGGGAGTTGTAATCCTCAGTGTCTGAGGTCTCTTCTGCTGGCAGTGGGGTAGAATTTATTCAGGACATCTTTCAGGGGTCAGAATTGACTCCTTATTCTGACAAAAGGTCCTTTTAATGTGAAAAGTTCTTTTTCAAATGACCAGATCTTCCAGGTGAATGAACCCCTCAGTTTGGAACTGTTCCTGCAGATGGGGTAGATCAGCAATGCTTTCAGATTGGTTTGTATTGCGTGATTTTTACCTCCTATTAAAAACATGAATGATTTTCATTCTCTCATAAGGGAACTTATATCATATTCTGATGCATGGAATAAGTTTTTTAATAACTCAGCTATAAACTATTCAACATAGGTATCTATGATATGAAGGCCGACAGTTTGTAATGTAGGGTTTAATTAAATTGGGCACTGCTATAATTAAAGGTTTTCAGCTATTAATGTATCATTCTGGCAAACTTTTAATTTTTATCTCAATGATGAAAACCTTATTGAAATATGAAATTAGGACAGTTAAATAGAATTTCCTGCAGAGTTGGTTTGAATTTTTAGATGCAATTCAGCACAATACATTACAGTGATTGTTTTCTTCTTAAATAAAAAAAAGAGAGACTTTTAGAACCTCTAGAAAATGAGTAGAATCTAAGATAAGAGAGTAATTCCATTTTTAAAAATCATAAATCAGGTAGAATGAAACAAACTTGGAGAAGAATTGCTCTAAGTGTTCAGTATTGGAAATCTATGTTCACCTTAAACCACCCTGACAGTTTAGGTTTTCAATATTGAGTCTGAAGTATGACATTATTTCAGAATCACTTGGCCTATTTTAATGAATATTTTTATATTTCATTTGCATCTACAAAAGGTAAAGGGGCAGATACATCATTATCCTGTTGATTCTTAGTTTCCTTTTAGATCTAAAATTAATTAAAAACATCATCTGAATTTATGATCATTCATTCCAGATGTTTTCCTAGGTAAAGGAATTTTTCCTAGCAAGCATTTATTTCAATGAAAATTCAGCAATATTGTCCGGTTTCTCAAACTTAGAGCCTAAATATAGGGTGCAAAGACACAAAGCCTACATTTCTCAGACAGTATTCTAAGTATCATAAGCTCCGAGATATATTCTGCCATAGAACATACCCAAAGTTAAATAAAGTTGGTAGGGCCTCCCTGGTGGCAGAAGGGGCTAAGTCTTAACACTATGAGGCTATCAGCAGCCACTGCAGCATGAGTTCCATCCTCTGCCAAGGAGCTAACCCACATGGCACAGCAGAACTCTTGTCTCCCCCGCTGCTCCCCTCAGCAGTGGATTTCAGTCAGTCTGCCTGTTCTGCTTCTCACTCTGTCTCTGGTGAATTCTCTCATACCCCTGACACCTCTGCCCTACATCCCAGGTCTTGTATGCATAAATAAAATAAATCTTTAAACCATAAATGAATAAATAAAGTTGGTAAATATTATATTCTACATCCTCATTGCAAGACTGAATTGTATGATCCTTGTACATTACTTATTATGAAGAACCTTACAGTTAAAAACACAGGGAAATTTGCTTACTTTAACATTTATCAAACATAATTTACCTTGAAACCTCTCCCCTTCCCTGATTATAAGCACTCTTTGGAAATTACTCTTGTACTGATACTGGAAGAAAGGACTGGTCTAGGCATTCATAGGCCCCAAATCAGTCTTATTTTAATTATTTACTGACTGTGTGAGCCTAGAGAAATTAATTAAATGCCTAAGTTTAGTTTTTCATCTCTAATAGAAGATTGATAATTACAACACAGTCTTCTTAAAAGAATTAAATGAATTTATAGAATCAGAAACTTGATAAACTTTAAAATGCAAGTGAAAGTTCATTTTAATTTCTTGGTTTCTAACTAATTCAGAAGCTTATCATTAAGCCTGTGAGTTGTCAAGGCACTTTTTCCTTCTGTTATTTTTATATTCATTTATATAAATATATTTTATATTCATTGAACATTACTCAGTATGCAGAAGGTAATGGGATAACAAGAGTGCTTACAGTTCAGTGAGCATATTAGGGTTGGCTGGGTCCATGTTATTAGTGTATTCCTTGGATATGTTCAGGAAGAGCTTATTCAAAGACGGTACAGGAAATACTGTACAAAATTAATTAATATATTCTTTTTATTCAGAGATACTTTGATGTTAGAATATATTTTTGCTCATAATGTAAATAAATCACTGACTATCAAGCAATGAATAAATATTGGCAATGGATGTAGGGGAATATATTCAGATATACTAAAATGCGTGGACATTTATGTTCATGTAAGTTTCTGCTGACTACTTACAAGTAGATAATTTAACAAGAGTGTGATAGGTACATGGATTATGGACTATAATCTATAGTCAACATTATAGTAGATTTATAGTAATAGATTACAGTATGGAAATTTACAGAGACAGAATAGCATACATTTGTTTTTTACTAAAATTAAGGCTTTTATGAACAGTTTAAGGGCAGAGTTGAAAAGAAAAAAAATTAGTTGCAACAGCTGTGAGTCTCCTCTTGAGATGAAAATCTTCTCTGAGAAGACCAAATAAGAAAGACTGGTCTCCCAAAAGACTTTATTTTCATAAACATGCTTATTACTGAGACCAGAAATCTTTGTAAATATGCTAATATTAAATAACAGTCTTTATGTTTGAAAAAATAAATCTTTTACCAAGATATATCTTACCTCTGTATATTGTTAAAAATAAATGAGAAATTATAGATTTAAAGAGTATGCATGTATGTAGACTGGAAAGTAGAACCTTTACCTTCATATAATTGAGTATAACAATGGGAAGTCCTAAAATGCTAAAAACCTCTATGTGAACTGTTTCACATACATTACTCAGTGTTTATCTGTAATCCAATATTAAACATAGTTTTAATAAGAAAGAAAGAAATTTCTTGGGAACAGTGATTAATTGTTGCCTGTTCTTCTGAAAGATAATCCTGCATTTGTTCTAGGTTTTGTTTGAACTCTTTAAGTTATTAATCAAGTTTGATGTTTGATAAGATTTATCATTACATGAACTTGTTTTAATAATTTCACCTTCGGCATCAACACAAGAGGGTTACAACATCTTTCTAATTTAACATCATCCACCCATGTCTTTCTAGCCAATTTGTGTCCCAGTTGCTGGAAGGTTCTTTTTATATCCCATTCAAATCAGAATCTCAAGAATTAGATTTTTTTTTAAGTTCTCATATAATCGTTAAACTCTCTAAAGTTTTAGAATTACTGTCATAGGCTGCATATTTTGTTGATTTCAATCATATATTGATGGTTTTACTCAGTATATAGTTTGTAGCAGAAGACTTATTGTTAAAATATATTGTAGTAGATTCCCAAAAGTGGTATTGCTGGGTTATGGAAGCTCCATGTTTACCAGTTTGAGGAATCGCCATACAGCTTTCCTTAGTGATTGGACCAATTCACATTCCCACCAGCAGTGTAGAAGAATTCCTTTTTCTCCACAGCCTTTCCAGCATTTGTTGTTGCCTATATTTTTAATGTGTGCCATCCTCAGGTGTGAGGTGGCATCTCATTGTGGTTTTGATTTGCATTTCCTTGATTATAAGTGATATTGAGCATTTTTTCATGTATCTGTTGGCCATTTGCTTTTCTTCTTTGAAGAAGTGCCTTTTTAGCTCTTCTGCCCATTTTTTGACTGGATTGTTAGCTTTGTTTTTGTTGAGTTGTGTGAGTTCCTTGTAAATATTTGTTATCAGTCCTTTATCAGATGTATTGTGTGTAAAGATCTTTTCCCAGTTAGTAGGGTGGCTGTGTGCCTATATTTTCTTCTATAAATTTTATGGTTTCAGGTCTTACGTCTAGGTCTTTAAAAACACTAATCCAAAAGGATACATGCACCCGTATGTTCATTGTGGCACTGTTCACAATAGCAAAGGTATGGAAGCAACCCAGATGTCCAAAAATAGATGATTGGATCAAGAAGCTGTGGTACATATACACAATGGAATACTATTCAGCATTCAAAGAAGATAAACACATGCAATTTGCAGCGACATGGATGGAATTAGAGGGGATCATACTCAGCGAAACAAGCCAGAAAGAAAGAGAAAAATATTGAATGGTTTCACTTATAACAGGACTATAGGGAAACCAAATAGGAGAGAGACACTTGGGGGGAGCGGGGGGAGGGGGAGGATAAGGGCACAAAATAGAGTAGAAAAGAACACAAGGGACCGCAGAGATGGATCAACGGGTGAATTGGTGGTGGGTTACCCAAGGGGAATACAAAAGGTAAAAGATATAAACAACAATAAAAATATATATTAAAAAAAAAATATATATATATATATATTGTAGTAGAGTCAGAAAGGTATCCAGGAGGGAAATTCACACAGTTTTATACTTCAAGAGACAAATAAATGATTTCACATGCAATAGTCACTTCAAGGATTTAACTGATTTTGCATAATGAGGGATCTTACCATACCAGCTAATGTTTTCAGCTTTTAAACCATTTCAATATTGAAAAGTAACTGTTAGAGAACACAATACTGATTTAAAAAATTCCCAATTAATATAGATTATTCATCTTTAAATTCACCAACTATCAAAATCATCTTTTACTTGACTTCTTCCCAAAAATCTGTGATGGTGGCAGTATTTATTAACCTTATAAAAACCACATACTTTAAAAGTCTAGTGTGGTATCTTAGTTGAGTATTCCCTATTTAAATGTAAATTTCAGGTTTCTTCTGTCATAAAATGAATTTTTCAATAAAAAAGAGGTATATATATTTTTTTAATGCTAATGGCCTGTTTATCCCTGTACATGACTTGGCATTAATATCCAAGCACAGGGAGTTTGTCTTCAGAGGAGATAAAAAAGATAGATATACAGGAAAAATACATAAATCTTGGGGGCATTTACTAATGGAATATGAAAATTTTCTTAAAGAGTAGTTCTGAAAATGATCTTTCTTTGGAAACCTAATTCTAGTTTACAACAAAATATAAAATAAAATCATCTTACTGACTGCAGATTCCTGTAGGGGAAAGGATTTGCAGTTTTATGAATCTTCTTATGTCAGTATAAAGAGATATGACGGAGATCTTTTTAATTCAAAATTTAAACTGTTATTTGTATTTTTAAAATAAACATGTACTTATATTTTTAAATAGCTTGTGTTTTTTAGATAAATACTTACTGTTGAACATGTATTGGGGAAATTTTTACCAGAGATTTCGTGTACAAGGCAACCTAATCATTTACATGAGTGTACACAGCCCCTGCTTTTATTTCTCTAGTTTCACTCAGTGGAGTCAACATGCTTCACAGTTTCCCACACTCTTTAAATTCCTGTGTAGCATCAGGAAATTAGATTGGTGCCTCAGTCTCCCTTCTTTAAATATAATGGGGATGGGACATATGTAATTACCTCTAATATACAGAAAGTTATAAAGACGTTAAGGTTAATAAAAACATTTAGCAGGACTGGGGAAAAAGAGAGGACAATTGTATGATGTTGGGCACAGGGACACAAATCATTTGCCCCCCCTTTTAAGGTTTAAATGATAGAGGTTTCACTTGCAAAAATTAGTTGTTTATAGTTGCATTACTTCATGTCTATTGAACCTGTTCTCTCATGCTAACTGAATTATGGATACAAAAGAAGGTTGTGTTGGTGTAAGTAGAAAACACTGTCCTATTTTTCTATTTTTAAAGTTTCCTATATCTCAGTTTCTTCTATGTTTATTGATCTCTATTTTACTGAGAATTATACACCATGTTTATTTCCACTGAATTTTATATTCATACTAAATGCTTGACTTATTTCTGTTCTATAAACCAAACAACAAGGTATTTGTCTTTATGTTCTTCACCTCTGAACAAAGTGTATCATCACATTTATTTTTTTATTCACTAATCAATGCCATTTAAGGCTAGAACAAGTTTCAGTCTCAGTGTTGAGGACTTTGTTATAAGGGATACTTTTAATTTTCACAATGTCTGGAGTGCTGTTGAGTGGAATTATTTGGGATTAAAAAAAACAATGATTGTAGAATTTATTTCATTATACTAGTGCTCAATTTTAATTGGATAGCACTGTGTTATGCAGGAAAAAAAAAAAAAAAACCTCTAAAGATGAATGTGAAAGTTGGGGCCTCCCTGGTGGCACAGTGGTTAGGCGCTGCACCGTGGAGCTATTGGCAGCGGCGACGCGAGTTCGACACCCAGCCAGGGAGATTCCTACATGGCGTCGCAGACCTCTCCTGTGTGGCCCGCTGCTCCCCTCAGCAGTGTGCTTCCGTCGATCTGCCTGTTCTGCTCCCCACTCTGTCTCTGGTGGGCCCTCTCGCCACCCCACGCCTCTGGCCTGTACCCAAGCTGTATGCATAAATAAATAAATCTTTTTTAAAAATTTAAAAAAGATGAATATGAAAGTAAAAGAGAAAACAACTCCAAAATTATCTTGTATACCAAGTTAATGTGTTCTTATTGAAGAAGATGCTAAGTAAAATCACTCAGTGGCTTTATAAAGGGAAAAAAAAATCTGTCTCAGATACTGTTTTGGCTTTTAAAAGGAAACAAAAATCCAAATAAAAGCGAAATTCTTTCCTAACACATTGATATAAAATAATTAATACACTTTTTAAATCATAAAAGGAAAAACTTTGATCTTCAATTATGAAGACAAAATAATAATACTTTATTATCTACTTTTTGACTAGTATATTATAAAAAAAAAAGAGAAAGGCCGTATTCTTTCGTTTCATGTGCCCATGCCTGATTAAGAAGAAATGCATTTTACACCAACCGGAAAACAAAATCAATTACATGTCACAAAGTCCAAAGAAATAGAATATTAAAATAATATTGAATTTGTCATATTTTATTAAATTATGGGTTAGTAGATACAAATTGTATATATAAGTCTTGTAGTAAGCACCATAAATAAGGTTCCATTATGCACTACCCCAAATTAGCTCAACCTCATCTGCCTTCTATATCTATATACTCTTTGCCATGGTTCTGGATTGCAGCTGCCTGGGTGAAGGCTCAGGGCACTCCTAATAGGGTAAGAAAGCCCTAGCTTCTGCTGGAAACACTCAGTATAAAGATGGCATCAGTGAGCAGACTTCACTGTTCAACTGCTAAAAAACTAAGAGAATCTTCAAGAGAAACAGGTTTTGAGCTGGGGTCCAATGAAATTAGAAACATCAGAGTCCTGGCTTCTCCAAGGCTACCTGAAGGGTCAGGTAACATAAATGGAAGATGATTGAAAAGTAGGAGACCGGAATACTCCAACGAATAAAAATAGTTTGTCCTTTCTCTTGACTGTTAGGAGAAGCAAGAACTAATTCTTAGAGATATTTTATATGAATTGTTTTATTTAAAGATTTATTTATTTATGCATAAAAGAATTGGGGTGTAGGCCAGAAGTGCAAGGGTGAGAGGATTCACCAGAGACGGAGTGGGGAGCAGAACAGGCAAACTGACTGAAATACACTGGTGAGGGGAGCAGCGGGCAAGACAGGAGAGGTCTGCTGCACCATGTAGGTCATCTCCCTGGCTGGGGATCGAACTCATGCCACAGTGGCTGGTGATAGCTTGATTGCGCTGAGACTTAACCCCTATGCCATGAGGGAGACCTTTTTTATATAAACTATTAATCACTTGTTTTCTCAAGAATGCATCTGTTTGTATTTATTTTTCTTCTCTCTCTCCTTAACCCTCCACCAACTCCTTTTTCCCCTCAGTCTCTCCTCCTGGCATTGTATCTCCTGATAATGTAGTTTGTGTCAGGATATGTTTCCTGGGAAACCTATTTTCTTCTCTTGAATATCCTCTGATGAGAAGGTCACGGTTTCTATGGAATGCTTTATTTTATATTAATAAAAGTTATGATTTTATTAGGATTTTGATACCTTAATTTATGTCACCTTTGAGGGACATAAATTCTCTAAAGAATGCTTTTATTATTACTTCTTGAAAACATAGGTAAACAGCATTTTGTAAAGATGTGCTTTTAGTGTAAAATGAATCAGAGATAACCTTGTACTGCTCAATGTTAAAATGTTACAGAAATATTTTAAACCCGATTATTGCTTAAACTCTGATCATTTTGAAAAAGACATTGAGGTGAGGGTAATTAAGCTTCTAATTCTTTAAATGTTATAAGAGAATATAAACCAATGAACAATAATTCTCATTTCTAATATAAACACGTGGAGGATGATGATTATAAGAAACTGCCTTTTGTAAGCAATGAAAATATCATAAAACTCCTCTCTAATCTCCCAAAATGCTATAAAATGACCTCACATTAGCAAAAATTCTATGCAACAATACACACCAAACATTACCTTAAAACAGAGAATGTTAAAACTACAAAATAACTATGAGGAAAATGAGACAAGCCTCAATACCAGTATCGTTATAAACCATTTCCACCCTTTCACAAAGTTTTGAAACAGAATAGGAAAAATGGTAAGAAATATTTACTTTTGAGACATAAGGAAGTGGCTTGAGATCTATATGGTAAAGTTTCCAAGTATGCAATTTTTAAAGGCACAAACATCATAAGAAATACCAAGCATGTGATTTAGGAGCCAAACCCAATTTAATAAAATAAGCTAAGTTAAAAGGACAAGCACAATTTAAGGGGGCAGTTAAAAATCATTAATTGTAGATGGGAGAGAAAAGCTAACGGGTAAAGAAGTAATTCCTGTTGGATATTAGAGAAGGAAAAAATAGGTTAGGTGACTAGAAGTTAAAATCCGATAAGCAAGAAAAAGACATTTAAATTAAAAACAAATGTGGATTTCAAAAGGTCATAAATACAAAGTCAGCATGTAAAACAAAATCATAAACATTCCTAAAAATAAAAATAGATTAAAATAGCTAAAAATTACATCTTCTAGGAAAGACATGGTAAATAAGGCCAAATATACGTAATATAATATATTGTGATAAGTTCAAGATTAAACATATTAATCATAACAAATGTTAAAGGGCTTAAATTATCTATTAAAAGAAAATGATTTTCAATTCATTTTATATCACAAAATCTTAGTGGTGTCATTTGTATGAAATAAATCTAACATAAAATGACTCAGAATCTAAAAATATATAACGGTAAATATATATCAGCCAATGGAAGCAAAAGACATTAGGTATAGCAATCTTGATCTAATGCAATTAAAGTAGAATTCAAAAACAAAAGTAAAGAATAATTTGTATTCCCAAATACGACTTTGTGGTAGATGTCTAAGATAATTTTTAATATTAAAAGTCACAAGATATGGGCCTCCCTGGTGGCACAGCAGTTAAGCGCTCCGCTGTGGAGCTGTGGGCAGTGGCGATGTGATTTTAAACCCTGCCAGGGAAATTCCCACATGGCGCGGCAGACCTCTCCTTCCTTACCCGCTCCTCCCCTCACCAGTGTGTTTGCTTTGATCTGCCTGTTCTGCTCCCTACTCTGTCTCCGGTGAACCCTCTCGCTGCCCCACGCCTCTGACCTGTACCTCAGCTTGTATGCATAAATAAATAAATCTTTAACAAAAAAAAGTCACAAGATATAATACTAACCAATATGCATGTATCAGATAATACACGAGCTGTCTTTTTAAGACCAAAATACAGAAATGCAAGGCAACATAGTAGTGACATACAAAAAATAATTGATTTTACTATATTACTTTCAGATTTACAGCAGATTAAGTGAGCAAAAATATGTAAAGAAATGTAAAATTTTAAAAAACAACAGATGGAGTATGTTTTATAAATGTGCAACTTACCCTTCAACAATGTTAAAACAGGAATGCTGATTACTCTGAGTTGAAAATCCATGTTTAACTTTTGACCTAACTGCTAATAGTTTGCTGTGGACTGGAGGTCTTACCCATGAAACAGTTGATTAACACATTCCGTGTGATATCTGTATTATATACTGTATTCTCACTATAAAATGAGCTAGGGAAAGCTGTTACTTAAACAATCATAAGGGACAGAAAATCAATTTACAGTATTGTGTTCTGTTCATTGAGAAAAACTCATATAAATGGACCTGTGCAATCCGAACCTATGTTGTTCAAGAGTCAGTTGTATTATCTATTGAAATTCACACTCTGTAAAGAATACACATTCTTTTTAAGTGCCCATATATCGTCACAAAAATTGTTCATAGTTTATGTTGCAAAGAAAATGTTTCAGGCTTCCCTGGTGCCGCAACAGGTTGAGTGCAGCGCTGTGGAGCTGTCGGCTGCTGCGGTGCGAGTTTGATGCCCGCCAGGGAGAATCCCACATGGCAGAGCAGACCTCTCCTGCCTCGCCCACTGCTCCCCTCAGCAGTGTATTTCAGTCGATCTACCTATTCTGCTCCCCACTCTGTCTCTCGGGAACCCTTTCACTGCCTCACACCTCTGGCCTGTGCCCCAGCTTGTATGCAAAAATTGAAAAAAAAAAGAAAATATTTCATAAGTTAGAAGCATTACAAAAACAATTTCTAATGATGATTCAGTAAAACTAGAATTACTGAACAAAAACAAAAACAACAACAAAAAAGATTCATTTATATGGAAATTTTAAAAATCCAAAACTTTTGTTAATCATATTTGAGTTTAAAAGTGAATACCAGACAAATTAGAATTTTTTAAAACATTCATGCAAGAGCATAAGGAGACACAATAAAGAATCAGAAACTAATGAGGTAGAGAACAGAAGAAAGATCTAGCTAATAAATCAAATCCCTGGTAGATTAAAAATAATTAAGAAAATATACAAACCACTAGCTGACTTTATCAAGAATAAAATGGCAGGCCAGAAATATACACAGAAGAAATAATAAGAGGTCTATAACCATTGAAAAAGGAAAACTCATTACTCTGCAGCCTGTATGCAAACATATATGAGAACCTAAAGAAAAGGATAATTTCCAGGGAAATTCATATTAACAAAATTCACTCTGTTGGAGTTAAAATGTTAAAATATCAGTGTTCGTAGATAAAATAGAGGCACTAAGGGAGTAGCCCACAAAAAATTACACACCAACTTCAGACACTTTTTACATGATTATGTATATTAAAAAACTAATTCATTATTATCAGTGTTATTTTTATACCAGAAATACAAAGGCCCTTCAATACTAGAAAGCCCATGAATAACATATGCCATATTAATACACCTAGTAAAAAAAAAATCATTATCTTCTCTCATGCTGAGAAAGCCTGCTACAAAATTCCACATATATTATTGATCGAACACTCAGAAAATAGGAATTGATGGTTACAGTCTTGACATGAGAATATATATTGTTAGCTTTTGTTTTAATGCCATTCTTCTACTTCATGAGAAACTATTAGAGGAATTTTCAATGAGATCAGCAACATAGTCATATCCACTCTTTCTATTATCATTTGATATTGTACTAGATGTATTTGCCAATACAATTTAACAAGAGAAATCAAATAGACACAAAAGAATGAGTAAAGAAGCAAAAATATCTTTAACTGCAGAAGGTATATAGTTGTATACCTAGAAAATCCCAGAGAACTAATGATAAAACTAATTCAAATAATAAAATCATTCAGTGAAGCAAAGATTATAAAATTAGCTTACAGAAATCAATAATATTCATAAAAACAAACTGATAAAATAATAGTAAATAAAATCCCTTTTATACTAACAAAGAACATTAAATACTTAGGAATAAATTCAAAAGTACAAAAAAAAATTTTGAAAATTTTAAAACAATCCTAAAATTCATAAACCATGTATTTGAAGAAATAGAAAAACACTTCTGTACTGGATAGGAAGACATAACATCATGGAAATTTCAGTTCTCCTTAAGTTAATTAAGTAAATTAAATGCAGTCTCAACATAAATACTAACAAATTTACATGGTTACATAAGTTTAAGGAAAAGTTCATATGGAAAAAATACAATGCAAAAAGAGCCAGAAAAATGTTAAATAAGAAACTACAAGGATCATTGGTAGATATTTAACATGTATTCAGACCTAATTATAAAACTTCTATAATGAAGAGTATGGTAATTCTTAGGCAAAGAGACAATATAGTAGAAAGTTCAAATTTAGCCCAAATAACTGTTGGATAAAGAAGCTGCGAAAAGTGAAGATTGGCTATCATGAATCTAATGGTATTGTCTTGCAATATAATGTGTCAATGTAAACTCCTATGTTTTTTAACACTTTGTGGTCCGCTCTCGTATTAGTATATGTTTTTGTCACCAGTTCACATATTAATACGAGTTCATCTAGTCTCTGGTTTTTCATGCCACAGTGGATTTATTTGGAACTATTAGGAGCTATTTCTTTGATCATACTCAGTCTAGAAGTTTTACATAGTGTTTTGGTGAAAGTGTAAGGTGTTTTATGAGAGATATTACAGTTTTTATAATATCCAGTAGTTCAGGAGTTGTGTATGTTTTATTGAATGCTTATGCCATTCATGTGGTGACACAGAAAATGGCCGGCCCCATGGGCTGGTAAATTTAAAGGGCACCGGCACACAAAGTGTTAACATAATGTTAGATAAGTGATTGTTCGATAGATGACAGTAGTTAAATAGATAGGTGGGTAGGTAAAGACTTACATATAAACATAGATAGATGATATATTATGATCTGTGATGATAAATACATAGATAAATTATAGCTAGCTAGCTAGATAGATAGAGAAACAGATGATAATAGGATTTCATTGAGAAAAAAAATCACAAAATTCTCCAAAAGGCCAAGCTGGAGCAATGATGCTATTAACATCATTGCTCAAACAAAACAATGATGCTATTAAATCATTATATGTGAACCTATACTGCTAAAAGTAATTTACTTAAATAAATACTTTGGGCAGAAGGGACTGATCTTCCATATTAAAGTGAAATGCAAGAGGGAAATAGAAAATCACCATTTGGGCCTCCCTGAGGGCACAACATGTTAAGTGCAGTGCTGTGGAGCTGTCAGCAGTTGCCACGTGAGTTCAATGCCTGGCCAGGGAGATTCCTACATGGCACAGCAGAGCTCTCTTACCTTGCGTGCTGCTCCCCTCAGCGGTGTATTTCAGTTGATCTGCCTGTTCTGCCCCCCACTTTGTCTCTGTTGAACCCTCTCACCATCACACACCTCTGGCCTGCACCCCAGCTTGTATGCATAAATAAATAAATCTTTAAAAAAAAGAAAGAAAATTGCCATGTAATAAAAGTAACTGTAATAGTTAGTACAGCTATTACCCACTGATGGACATTAAAACTAATAATGGGTAAAAAATTGAGGAAAAATAGGGCCTCCCTGGTGGTGCAGCAGTTAAGCACTGCTCTCTGAAGCTGTTGGCAGCAGCGACGCAAGTTTGATGCCTGGCCGGGGAGATTCCCACATGGCGCAGCAGACCTCTCCCGCCTCACCTGCTGCTCCCCTCAGCAGTGTATTTCCATCAATCTGACTGTTCTACTCCCCACTCTCTCTGGTGAACCCTCTCACTGCCCCACGCCTCTGGCCTGTACCCCAGATTGTATGAATAAATAAATCTTTTTTAAAAATGAGGCAAAATCTAAATCACATAATTTCAAAAGATATGCTCAAACTGTTTATTAACTGCAAAGGGAATGCTAATAGCTACAATGGAGAAGGACTGAGAAACCACTTTGCACAAGAGATCAAGGTCAACATCATCTGTAATAAGATATAGCAACATCAAGGGTCCAAGGATGTGATGCACTAATAAGAGCAGATTATCATTTCATTTTTATTCTTGGCAAGAAAATATAACTCCAGACTGCTCATGAAAAAAACTTCAGAAAAAATCAAGCTATGGACATTTGGGAAAAATAAAATCAAAAACAAAAATCCTCAATTAATGTACTTTCAATATATCAAAATCATGGAAGACAAGGAAAGGATAAGGAAATGTATAGACTACAGGAGAATATGGAGAATGAACCAGCACATGCAACTTATGCAATATAGAATCCCAATTGGGATCCTTGAGCAAAAGTAAAATTATTAATAGTGAAAAAGCTAATGAAATTTGAGTATCTGCTTTAGTTTGGTTAATAAAATTGTGCAAGCGTTGATTTCCTAGTTGTATTAGTTCACAGTCATAGTGGTAATGTAGGAGGCTAACTCTAAGTAAAGGTATGTGAAATATTTATGGAAATTCTTTCTACTATTTCTGCAGTTTGCCCTTTAAGTCTAAAATTAGTTCCCAAAAATTGTTTTGATAAAAATAAAAAGAGAATGCTCTAAGGAACAAAAATGGGGTGGCTTGCAGCTCCATTGTGTTTACCTTGTTTGGATGAAACCCTGAGGTGCAACCTTGTGAACCATAACTTTCCTAGAATAAGAAAATGGAAGGTGGTTTCAGATGAAAAACAGTCCAGACTGTATCATTAATATGGCACTAAATGTCAACTGCATTAATGTGGTGGAGTAAAAGATAGCTGCACTATGACAAAATACGGGAAAAGTGACAAAATATTTTTTAATAGGACTTTATCTAAAATTACCAATTATTACCTTTCTTAAAAATAATAATCTTAAATAGCTATTTCAATTGTTCTCCACTTGAGATTAGTAAAACAGCTTCTATATTGTTATTATGAAAATCTAGGTTTGCATAGTTTGGATAAGTATTCCACTATTACTGTTTTATTTTTCTCTTTTTAAAATTTAGAACAATCAGATGGACATGAAAAAGTTTGAATGTCTTAGATACAGACACTGAAGTCATCCTTGCATTGTAGGGGTACAAGTATACCGGCGTAATTTCTTAACCTAGGAGTTTCCCAGGTGATAGTATGTGTCCCTTCAACAAGGTGGAAGTGGCGTCAAAAATAATATTAAGGGGCCTTCCTGGTGGCACGAGGGGTTAAGTCTCAGCGCTATTCAGCTATCGCAAGCCACTGTGGCACAAGTTCAATCGCTGGCCAGGGAGCTAACCCACATGGCGCAGCAGACCTCTTCTGTCTTGCCCACTGCTCCCCTCAGCAGTGTATTTCAGTAGATTTGCTTGTTCTGCTCCCCACTCTGTCTCTGATGAATCCTCTCAACACCCCCAGCCCCCCACACACAACTTGGTCTACACCCCAGCTCTTGTATGCGTAACTAAATAAATCTTTAAAAAAGTAATATTAACTTTTTACTAAATAAACCATTATTTAATCCTCCAAAAGGGAATGCTAAAAACAACAAGTGAATATTACCTGGAACAAGATGAGAAGAAAAATTGTTATATTGTAATCACTTTTGTCACTGTGCAGTATAAAATGCACTACCAAAGTCTAGGGTTAATTTAGAAAATATTAAATGAATCAAGGGTACTTTAAAACAACTCAGAAACTTGGACTGTATGAACAGTAAAATCATAAAATCCAAAAGTAATTATTATAATAAAAGACACATTTAAAATAAGTTATACTTTCTCTGGACTTCATTTAGGCTCTATTCAAACATCTATGATAACACTAATTTTATTGTATTGTTTTTGCTGTGCATATTCTCCTCTCTCTGTACTTAGTCACAAGTTCCTAACTTAGCACAATGCCTGGCACAAAAAAATATACTCTATGTGTGCTTTAAAGCAATAAGTAAAAATAGTATATTAGTCATTGCAGGAGATGTTTCACAATAGAATTTCTGTATCTCAAATTTATTCTTTTCAAATAGTCTTGATTTTTTTTTAATTTAAAGGTTTATCTTTATTCTTTGGAATAATTTGGAATTTAAAAAAAAATCAAAAGCTACCTAGGAACGATCACTTATAATTTTGTGGGATTATGCTTTCAGTAATGTTTTCTATAGATAACTAGGCATACATGTATGGTTAGCTCTTTATATAAACATTAGGTACCTTGAAAGTTGTCTTTGCATTTATATGCATATCATTCATATCCTTCCTGTCACTAAATATTTAACTGTAATGTTACTTATAATTATTGGATAGCATTCAATTTCAAAGAGATATCATATTAAAGCATATGTTTTTGATTATTGATATCATTATAAATGTTTTACATTATGTTGATATCAAAATAAATATTATATATATGGTTGTGTAATAAAATATTCTTGAGGCAGAATCTGGGCATGATTAATTATATATTCTTTATCCCATGAAGGATAATTACTCTGTTCAATTACATTTTTGCTATTTGTTGCAAGTGATCCCCCATAAATGTACATTTCCACAGCATAGATAAAAATGTGTTGCCCAACAAGGAATATTTTTTAGTACTACTTGGAATGAATTGCTTTAGTCCAAACAAATATTAATTAAGTTATATAATATAGACAGGATATAGAGTAATATGAGCTATTTAAGAATTAAGAAACAATATAGAGGAAGGATATAAAAAAATAACATCTATAAAGTTTACTTGCATTATACAAGCCAGTATTTAACAGTCACTTACATATACTTGGTAGGAGAGGCCTTTCCCCATCTATATCCTTATAGTAAGTCTAAGAGCCCAGTATTTACACTATTACATTGAAATAGAAAAATCACTCAGTCTCCAAAAACAAGAGATGACTATGTCAGAGAAATTTGAAATTGTCCCCTCAAAATGATTTGATAACTATTATTACTTTCCCAAGTTTAGCTAAAGATACAGAAACTTGGTTGAAAAAAAATTGACCCCAGCAAGCGGAAACAGTTGCAACATTTCCACAAGTACATAGGAAATACAAATCTGTTGCTGTTATTATCAGTGCAAGGAAGAGACTTAGTGAAACCAAGATTATCAGAATAGAACCATATTTTACAACAGATGAACATATGAATATATTATAAAAGATGTTTTATATTATAAAACATTCTATGCATACAACAAAATATTTCTACACATATTTTTAAATACATATTATTAAGAATCTGTATATCTTATAAAAGATAACTGCGTAGGTGTATATTACAAAAGGTATGTGCACAAAAACATTCACATTTGGGAATATTTCAGGGACTGCTTTCTCACTATGAATGTCCCTAACAGGATATGATTGCAACCTCTTGCAAAATCTTTCCTAACTTCTAAACTCCCAAGGGGAATTCCTTAGCATTTTCTTTGGGTTCAGGGTTACAGAAACCAACCTCGTCATATTATTCAGTCTCCTTTGAACATGTCTTTCATTTATGACAGAGATTAAATTTTGGAAGATAAATGGTCCCCTTGCTGTAGAAATAATGATGTGTTTCCTGCATATTATCAATAGGACAAATATATTTAAATTTTGATAATTTTGCTGGCATTTCAGAACAACTTTTATTATTATATTTAAATTTTTTCTTTACAATTGTTCATTTCCTAGAACATGCTATGTATTTACTAGATATATGAAGCTCATTTATAATAAAGAAAGTGCAAGTCTTGTTACCAAGAAGAATAAAATACATTTTAAAATAGCAAAATATAGGCCTCCCCGGTGGCGCAGCGGTTGAGCGCTGCGCTGTGGAGCTGTCGGCAGCGGCGACGCGAGTTCGACGCCCGGCTGGGGAGATTCCCACATGGTGCGGCAGACCTCTCCTGCCTCGCCCGCTGCTCCCCTCAGCAGTGTATCTCTGATCTGCCTGTTCTGCTCCCACTCTGTCTCTGGTGAACCCTCTCGCCGCCCCACGCCTCTGGCCTGTACCCCAGCTTGTATGTATAAATAAAAAATAAATATTTAAAAAAATAATAAAAATAAAAAAAATAAAAATAGCAAAATATAAAAAATAATTATTTTAAAAGGGCAACATTTCAAAAGTATGATAGACTGAAAAAAACAAAGCCTGAGATGAATAATAGCAAAGGAAAAAAAAGGAAAAATTGTTTACTGCGGCTTTAGGACTGCAGCCTGGAAGACACAGAGCTAAGAAACCTTTCAGCTGTGTGGGTTGCCTCTGGTGAGTAGGCCACATGGGATCTTATGTTCTGATTGGTGGAAAGTTTGTTAAATCTAATTTCAATCCTGAGTCGTGCTTGGGGTGCCTGCGTGGTTTCATTTTCTTCTCCCTGGTAATGAATCTGGCCATGTCCCAATATTTGGAACACCTGGACATGCCAAGGCCCTGTCAGCTACTTCCCCAATTTTGGTTTATACCCAGGCTAGGGACAGTGCTCTCTTGCCCATGTGCGCTCCTGTTCTCTCTCTCCTCTCTCTCTCTCTCTCTCTCTCTCTCTCTCTCTCTCTCTCTCTCTCTCTCTCTCTCTCTCTCTCTCATTCTCTCTC